>CAUYLG010069827.1:0-34598 GCA_963573385.1 Cacajao melanocephalus
CCTCTACCCCCCACCCCACCCCTCTACCCCCACCCCACCCCACCCCACACCTCTACCCCCACCCCACACCTCTACCCCCACCCCACACCTCTACCCCCACCCCACCCCACCGCACACTGCCTGCCTGTCCTACAGGCAGCCATAGCTTCTTGGCTGGCCCAGGGAATTCCTTCCCGGCCTCTTCCAGCCTCCTGGGTTTCCTGCGTGGAAACAGGCCTGGATCCCGCCTTGGTAAACACAATGTCAGGAGGGAGAAATCACCCTGGGCTTCCTGTTTGCCGAGTGCACCCCCAGGTCCCCAGGCACCGTGGGGCGCGGCTGGTTCCCAGGAGAGGGGCAGGCAGGGGGCCTCCATCCCAGGCCTGCCGAGAGGCGCTGGGGTGTGGGGTGCAGTCACAGGGCAGGGGCCTCCTGGATTCCCAAGGAACCATGGCGGTGGAGGCCCAAGACTGGTCCTCTGCCGTATAGTCCATCCCATCCCACGTCCATTGCACGGCACTGTCCATCCCATGGCAGCCGGGGGTGGCCCGGGAGGGTCCTCGGATGAGGATAGATGTTAAGCCACGTTCACACACACGACCGCACACGTGAACAGGGACCTCGGTGGAGGAAGAGACCGAAGCTCAGGACACAGGGAGACTGGCAGAGCCACCCCTCCCATCCTGGGACCCCAGGAAGACGTAGGCATCACCGGGCAATGCCCCTGCTGCTTATTCAGGGCTCCTCATCTCGGGCACCCACGGCCACCTCCAGTCAGCCGCCGGGGCTCAGGGCCCAGTGAGAAGCCTGTGGAGGCTGCTGACGTGACCTCACTCCCAGTTCCCAGGGAAAAAGGGGTCGGGAAAGGACCAGGCCTGGGCCACGTCCTGCTGGCCTCACAAGGAACACACAGGCCCAAGAGCAGCGAAGGGACCCGCAGCCCAGGAGGGGCGAGTCAACGCTGCAGTTCTGCTCCAGGACGCTGCCCATCGGCCAGGCTGGTGGGATCTCTGCTGCCACCATCCCCTATATTGCTGCTCTTCTGCCGATGGCCCCACCCTGGCCACCGCCACCAGCCTCCCTGCCACCAATGCTCCTCTGCCACCATTCCCACTGTCATTGCTGCCACTGTCCCCACACCACCCAAGTGTCACCTCCCCCTGGCCGTTGCTATGGGTTGCACGTGCGGCCCCTGCAATGGTGACCGCAGGAGGAGGCTCACAGGGAACTCTGAGCCCAGTGCCCGCTACTGAAGCTGCAGGCTGCTTCCCAGACGCATGCCAGCCCAGCCAGGGTCACGTGCCCCTTTGCCCAGATAGGAGGATCCTGAGTCCAGGGGTGAAGGGCCTCTGCTCTTCTGCCTCCTGCAGATCCCACTCCTTAGAGTAAGGAACCCCCACTCCGCTCTCCAGCAGGGATGGCGACAACCAGCCTAGCAGGGCCCCAGGGAGCCAGGCCATGGCCCACAACCCCTCCCCCACTCTGGGAGCGGGTGGGCTGTGGAGCGGCTCCGGGGGGCCCCCAGGCCATGCAGTGCAGCTCCTGTTCCACGGGCCTGCCCAGCCCACCAGCTCTGGCCTCTTTTCAGCCACCTGATGGTCCCTGCCCCTGCTCAGCCCACCCCCCAACGTGGCCTCCCATGCCAGGGCTAGGGTGGGCAAGGCTGTCGGGGCAGGTCTGGACTTGCTGGGTGAGCCAAGCGGGAACCTCGCTCCATGGCAGGGGCAGGCTGGCCAGGTGCCAGGCCAGCCTCAGAGGCCACAAGAGACACCACCTGGGAGGACCCTGCCGGTGCCGGTACAACCCAGCAAGGTCCTTTCCTGCTTTCCTGTGTCCACTCCCCTAACCCCAACCCCGCCCCAGCCCCAGCCATCCAGTCAGCAGCCGCCTGGCTTCCCACATCAGCTGGCCTGACCCTCCCTGCGAGCCCCTCCCATCCTCCCCTGCATGCTCCAAATCCGTCCCTACTCCTCGAGGAATGCCTCCTGGAGGTTCAGGCAGCCCTTGCCCTCTCAGGGCCTCAGTTTCCCCAAAAGTTCCAGAAGCAGGAGGCGAAGGCTCCCTGCAGGCTACGTCGGTGCTGCTGCCTCAGCTTCAGCCTCAAAGAGCTGGGTCCTGGGCGGCTGCCGCTTTCCCATCCATAAAATGGGTGAGTCCTACTCTGGCCACGCCCCAGCCAGCTTCCCAGTCCCTAATGACAGGGCTGAGGGCTTTGATGTCCCAGATGAAAGGCCACCCCAGCTCCCGGGCTGGCCCCAGGACAGTGGACTCCACATCCAGTAAAGCAGACACCACCCTCTAAGAGCCAGGCCTGAAATGTGGGAAATGGGCCCTGCCTGGCCTGCCTAAAGGCCACCATCCCCGAGGCCCCAGCCAGGCCAGCCCAGCGGGCAGCAAGGACCAGGGTCCATGGCAGCTCCCTAGCAAGAAGCAGGCTCTGGACCCCTCAGACCCCTCTAATGACAGAGGGACCAGGAGGGGGCAGGCGTGCATTCTAGAAAGACAAGGACCCCACCCAGACACACCTCAGCACCCACCCATCCCCTGCAAGTGAGCAGGTGCAGGGTGAGACCGGAGCAAGAGCCCAGCACCCCTAGGGCAGCTCCCCTGTCTCCCTCCTGGGTCCAGCACCTCCGGTCCCTGAGAATGGGGTACCCTGGCCCACCCACCCCTCAGACCCCAGCACTGTCCTGGTTCCCACGGACAGAGTGCCTGGCCGGTGCCTCTGTACAGAAGGTCCGAGGTCACAGCCAGCTGGACCGGGCTCACAAGACACAAACTGGGTGGGCTTCTCGGGGTCTCCCGAGAGCAGGGTCCTGAGGCGATTGCCCCTACCTACCCAAGCTCCACCACACCCACCCCGCCCCTCACCTAGTTCTCCAAACCCAGCACAGAGCTGGCATGCATGGCCCTTGGCTGGTTGGGAACAACCCTGCCCTCCACATTAGTCTAAGTTCCTGCTGGGATGGACCCCGATCCCAGAGGCTGGCGTCCCACGGGCCACTTGCAACGGGCATTGGGGGCCTGGGTGTGGTGGCCCTGCGGCCTGACCTGGGGAGCCATGTGGCCGGACCTAGGCCTGTGGGACCCAGCGCAGGGCCGGCAGGAGGCTCTCTGCAGACGGCTAAGAGCCGTCCTGGATCTGCTTCCACCGCAGCCGGAGCCCTCTTAAAGGAGATGCAGTCATTCATTTCTTCTTCAGCTAGGGTCCACCAGGCCTGCTGGGCCTAGCCCTGTGCCCAGGGTCGGGGAAGGTGATGACTCAGACCCAGCCAGGCTCCAGAGCCCCATCAAGGCTGGGAGCTAGGCAGAGACCACACAAGGTGTGACGTGCCATGGCAAAGAGGCCTGGGGGAGCCACCAAGGAGGGTCCCAACAATCCCCTGACTGAAGCCAGGGAAGGGTACGTAACCAAGCCGGCTCAGGGGTACAGGGAGTACCCGAGAGAGGGAGGGGCTACACAGCCAGCGCTGGGCAGGGGATCACAGCATGGGGGACGGTAGGGGCTCATGGCCAGGATCTTGGGTTGCACATGGAATGGGGCAGCTGGAGGCCAATACAAAGCCGCAGGTAGGGGCAGGGGCCCAGATACAACGTCCACAGGCCAGGCAGGTGGGGGGATGGCATGCGGACAGGGTAACTGGCTTAAGGAAGTGACTGGTCCAACTGCGGATTGACCAAACGAGAAGCAGACAGGACCCACACAGGCCAGGGGACAGCCGCAGCAAGCAGACAGACAGGACCCACACAGGCCAGGAGACAGCCGCACAACAGCCAAGGCGGCCCCACATGTGTGGGCTGGGTTGGTCACAAGCTCAGAGCTCACGGGGTTGAGGATCCCCCAAAGGGTCTGGGGCTGCTGACCACAGGAAAGCCCAGCTAACTTTGGCGAAGACAGAGCCAGGCCTGAGTCCTCCACGGAAGAGCCCCTAACCAAGCTGCCCCGGGAGGGGGCTCCTGTGGCTTGGGGGGGCCCTGAGCCCACAAGCAAAGGCAGGCAGGGGGCCGAGGAGGGCAGTAAGACTCTGGGAGGAAAGTGCTGCCATCACTCCTCCCTCGACTTCTCACATAGCATAACCTAGTGGGAAGGGCACCAGAAGCCCCTCGCGCAAGGCTGTCTCCTGCCAGCCCAGCCCCCATGCCTGGCTCCCTGCCCCAGACTGGGGACCCGAAGATCTGGGCGGTCAACAAGAAAGCAGATCAGAGACGAAGCTCAGGCTTGAATCCCAGCCCTGTCGCATGCCACCTTCTCTGAAGGGCCCTCGTGGTGCCGTGGGCCCCACAGGGGCTGCAGGGCAGGCTCTGGCACAGCCCCCAAAGCCCTGGGACCCCGTGGATGTGTCCCTCCCAAACTCACTGCCCCTCAGCCCAGGGACCCTCATGGGGGCACACCAGGGCATGAGGGGTCTGCCGACACCCGGTGAACTCGGCAGCCGTGTGAACCATCGATGCATCTTTAATTCACAAATAAAAGCTGTAGCAAGATGTCATGTACACACTTGTACAGAAGTTCAGACGTCCTGTAGGAGGCACGACCCTCAGAAAACAGGAGCCTCTCATGCGGGGAACGTCGCCAACACTCACTCCTCATCTGCATTTGGCAAGACGCACCTCCCAAGGCCCCCCACCCTGCCCAGGGTGCCCCCGAGGCAGCCGGCCTCCCGCGGCTGGAGAGAGCCCGGCCCCCAGGACACCTTCCCTAGAAAACCATAAAAACATAGATCATTTGTTTTCAAATTCCCACGGCAAATTCCGCATTTATGGGCAAAATGATATAAAAATATGAACGTAACAGAACCTTTACAAAACCCTTATCCCCCCATGTCTGTTGTTGATCGTGGTGGTCTGTTTTGTTTTTTTGCTTGTGGTTTTGGTAAAAATTCCTGCCGTGGAAGACGCCACTCGTGCCTGTGGCTCAGCCCTTGTTAGCTGCTCTCGGGACAGAGCAGGTTCCCAGGAAGGGAGGAGACCTAAGGGTCAGCTGTCCCTGGCCGGGAGACCCCGGGATGGATCTGCGCTGGGAACCCCACACAGATCCCCACAACCCGGGCTCTGCCGAGGAAACCTTTGTAAAAGAAAAGTCATCCTGAATCCTGAAAGGCTCCGGGGCACGCAGGTAAGTCCCGCTCCACGAAACCGCCTGGCTACAAAGAAGTCAAGATGGACGCAAACACAACCCGCGCCAGCCCCGGCCCAGAAAGACGCAGCGGGGCCGGGCTGAGCACATCTGCTGGTGTCTCGAGTCTGTAGCACCAAATGCAAAGGGAGAAAAGTCCAAATCAAGGTCAAAGGCACTTGCGTTGCTGTTGGGTGGTGACGGTCTTTTGGTCACTCTGGCACCCTCACTCTTTCCGCCACGTGGCCGGCCTCCCTCCAGCACACCCCGTCTCCACTCCAAGACCCCTGTCCTGCACAGAAACCCCTCTGCACCCTCCTCCCACAGCCCCCACCACATCCTCGCTCCGTCCCACGTCCTGTCCTCCGGCCCCTGCATGTCCCCGCCTCTTGACCGGTGCCTAGCCTCAGACGTCCACCTCCTGCGGCCCCGGGACGGCACCCGTGGCTGCGACACTGATGTCAAAGCAGGTGACCATCATGACATGCGCCTTGCAGAGGTTCACGCACTGCTCCAGGGCAGCCGTGGCGCGCTCCAGGGCCGCCAGGTACTCCGCCGACTCAGGCTCCAGCTCTGGGTCCACCTCGACTGGGGAGGGGAGGGAAGAGGAGGGGCACCCAGGTCAGGCCCAAGGCTGGGGGCAGCCACCTATCCCCCCAGAAGCCCCAGGAAAGGCATCTTGGCCTGGCCGACCCTGCCTCCCAGCCTTCCCACCACGAGGTAAAGGACAGCAACGGGGCTCAGGGAGGGGAGGGCAGGCTTCAGGGCACACAGTGGGCCAGGGAGCCGCGGCAGGCCGGGTCTGCAGGCGGGCGAAACTCACACTGCGCCAGCCAGCGGCCAGGCTCCAGCATCAGCCGGCCCTGGGTCTCGGCCAGCTCCTCACACAGCTGCTCGTGCTTGGCCTGCACCTCCCGCAGCCGCTGCTGCCTGCGTTCCGCCAGCCGCAGCCTTGTACTGACGCACGCCAGACCCTGAGAGGCGGGGTGGATGGGGAGGCTCAGGCACGGGACTCCCTCCCCAGGGACCCCCAACAGCCCTGCTGTGACCCCCCTGCCTCCCTTCACCCACCAGGCCTCAGCAGGCACAAAGTGGGGGTACCAAGCGAGGGCAGGGGGCGGACCTGGGGCATTGCACCCATGCCTGTCTGGGTCCTGGCACAGCTCTAGGACCGCCCTCTCCAGGACTAGGGAGAATTCCAGTGGACAGCAACAGTGGCCTCAGGACCCCCAGCCGCCCACCCACCCGCTGCCCAAAGGAAGTGTCAGGGCCGCCACAGGCTTGGGCTGGGCAGGGCTGCTCCTACCTTCGCATCCTGGGAGGGCTGTGGACAGAAAATGAGGTCAGGGGCTGCCTGGCCGCACCCCCAGAGGCCTGACGAGCCCACCAGATGGCCCCGGGCAAGCCTCCCCTCTGGCCTCAAGCCCTACCTGGGCAGGGGCCTCCGTCGGGGTGGGGCGGGGCCGCTGCAGGCGCTCCACGTCATCAATCTCATATACCTTTATCTCAAACGGCTCCTTCAGGGAGCCAGCCAGCGGCGGAGGCAGGTCTACCCACTGCCCGGAGAGGCTGGGCTTGCGGCCCAGGGCAGCGGCATCGGGCAGTGGGGCGGGAATGAGGCGCCGCCGCTGCAGACCTGGAATGGAGGGCCGGGCACGTGTGAGCACAGCCTCTGCAGGGGCTGAGGAGCCAGCCTGAGTCCTGACTGCGAGAGCTTAGGGGTCCAGTCCAGGAATCCTCAGCCCGGCGCTCCGCCCAGGACAGGGAGGGAGCCGACCCCAAGCAGGCCCATAGCTCTCGAGGGCACCCCCACCCCCATGAGGGCCTCCCACACTTCCTGCCGTGACCTGAGCAGTTCTGTCCCTTGAGGCAGCCCTGGCGGGGGCCTTCCAAACATCTGGACACTCACCAGGGAGGCACCAGGCCCAGGACCCAACCCCACGTCCAGTGCCCCAGCCTGGCATCCCTGTGTTCACCCTGACACAAACCAGGATCAGCCCCTGAAGCAGGGTGGGGCCACAGAAGAGCAAGTACAGGGTGTTTATAAACTAGAGGGCTGTGCCGTGCCCGTCCACACACACAAGCCTCAGACGCGTCTGTCAACCGTCCAGGCCCATGTGCGTCTGGGTCCTTGAAGGCCATGCCCACGTGTCCAGCATCTCCCCGCTCCATAGACTGTAGAGGGCTGTGCACCTCTGCACCCACCTGTGGCCCTCTTCTTGGGGGACTTGAGGCTGCGGGTGCGGGTGCCTGGGGAGGCAGCCCCACTGTCACTCATGGAGTCCGGGGCAGAGGACGCGCTGCCGGTGGCCTCGCTGTCACGCCGCAGGCTCTCGTAGCCGCTGCTGCCACCGCTGTGGTGGAAGAGGGCGGTGCGGCCCATGGCGGGGGGCAGCTCCCCGCTCAGCACGCTGCTGTTGTCGCTGCCATGGCCACTGCTGTAGCGCTGGGGCCGCCGCGGGGCAGTCACCTTGCTGTAGGGGGAGGGCAGGGCCAGGCCTGCGGGCGGCCGCTCCTCCCCAACGTTCACGCCGCTGTCATGGCCGCTATCTGAGTCCGTCGAGCCCCACGAGGGTCCGCCTCGACCCGGGGCCCCACTGGCTGACAGCTCGTGGACACGGCTGTGAGCGGCCCGGAGCGCCTGCTTGGTGCCCATGATGGTGCCCCGGCCGGCCTTGGCCCCGACGCTGGGCCCGGCCCGTGGGGCTGCTCTGGGACCTGCCACAGGGGCGCCGGGGCTCCTGCCCGCCACAGAAGCCGCCGACAGTTTCACTGAAGGCCCCAGAGCCCGAGACCCGCCAGCCACCAGGCTACGGCCCTTGCCCCCACCAGCAGGGGGTTTGGGGGCCCCCATAGCCTTGGCCACGCTGCTCCTACAGGTAGGAGCTGGACCATGCGTGGGGCTGGAGGGTGGCACACCAAGCTTGGGTACGACCCGGGGAGGCCGCCCAGGGGCCTCCCTGCCCCTGCTGCTGCTGCTGTGTGCCAGGCCTTCGTACCGCTCCAGAGACGCGTGGCCGGCGGGACGGTGCACCGTGTCTACCTTGCTGGCCCGGGCCTTCAGGCTGGACGTGGCCCTGAAGACAGCGTGGTCAGCCCGGCCGCTGGGCCTGGACTCCTCCTCCCCGCGAAGGACAGCAGCAGCTCCGGCACGCACCAGGCTTACAGCCGGGGGAGGGGCCGAGGCCGGGCTGCTCCTGGGCTCCAGGCTGGACTTTCGAGTGGGTGGGGCCGGGGGGGCCGCCCCGCTGGGCCTCGGGAGGAAGCCCGCCTTGGGAGCCACACTCTTCTTGCTGGTGGGGGAGGCCTTCAGGCTGCCCGAACAGGCCACTACCTCTGCCAGAGCGTCCCCACAGGACACACCTGGCGTTGTCACACCCAGCGTGGTGGCACCCCTCCGCAGCGGTGGGATCCGAGCCACGGCCTCTGGCTTGCGGGCAGCCCTGGCTGCCACCTCACACCCGTCCACCACCCTCTGGGCACAGGCTAGCACGGCCTGGGCCTCAGACAGCCGGGGGGAGCCCGGGGTGGGGCTGGGGGCCCTGCCGTCAGAAGCTGCCTGGGCGTCACACTGTCCTGCCCGGAGCAGCCACGGGTCCTCGAAGAGGCCCCCATGGCCAGGTGGGCTCTGGCCCAGGCGAGTGCAACCCACGCGGCTGGTGGCAGAGGCAGACCTCGGTTTCCGAGGAAGGCTGGAGTGGATGGTCTGTGCTGCGGACGCCCCCCGAGAGGGCCCGGCCTGGGGCTCCCTGCCAGGTCGGGATGGGGCCACCACTTCCACTTCCCCAGGGCATGGACCCCAGGCTGGCCCGGTACTGTCAGGTCTGTCTGGCTCCAAGAACCCGGAGCTGCCGTCCTCCAAGGAACCATCCAGAGCAGGGGGGCCCCCAGGGTCGGGCCCTGCCAGCGAGTCGGGGCTGAAAGGGGGCTGCGGTGTGGTGCCACGGCTGTTGGCAGTGCAGACGCTGACCTCGCTGAGCCAGGAGCTGATGGAGGAGCCGTGACTGCTGCCGGCCCAGGCCGCCCCCTCCAGGGGCCCCGCATCAGGGGCCTGCGAGGTGTAGGCATCAAACTCATCATTGATGCTGCTGATGATGCTAACTGGCCGGGACCCTGAGGCCAGGGCCTGTAGGGAGCAGTCGCTGCCAAAGCTAGCCAAGCTGGCGGGTCGCCCCGCTCCAGAGAGGCCCCCCAGGGACAGCTCCTCCACCACCGTGAACACCAGCTCATCCTCGCCGTTCAGCTCCACGGGCCGCTGCAAGGTCACCGTGGTGGTGAGCAGGCCCTGCTCTGGATGGCGACTACTGGCAGCCAGGCGGGGGCAGGTGGACCCAGGAAGCATTGGGGACCTGGCTGCCTGCCCACTCATGCCCACAGGAGGGGTCCGTGCCACCCCATCAGCGCCTCCTCCCCCAGGCTCCTCTGGGGCTCTGCAGGCTTCCAGCAGCTGCAGGGGCGGGGGAGCCGGGCTGGGCAGCAGCCTCCTGCCTCCGCCCACTGTGGCCTTGTCTGGAACCAGCAGCTCAGTCCGGGTGCTGCTGTCCTCTCTCTGGTGACCCCAGACACTGGCCTTGGAAGGCAGCTCAGGGGCACCCTGGTGGGTGTCTGGGCCAGGGCTGCCTCGAGGGGTGCTGGCAGCCATCGGGGTGCCCACGGCCTTCCTGGGGGACGCAGCCTCCGGTGGCGAGGGCTTCCGGCCCCCTCGGGCGGGGCTGGCCTGAGCTCCCTTGGTGCCGCCCGGGGCTCCCGAGGGGCCCTCGCTGCCGTCCATGCATTCCAGCCGCTCCTGCAGCTCCGCAAAGGTGCTGCAGCGGAAGTGGTCTGCATCTCGGGGGCCCTTGGAGGGCCGGTGGCGGCTCAGGGCGGGGATGATGGGCACGAAGTCAGGCGGACCCTCGTTGTCAGTGAGCTCCCGGTCTGACAGCGCTGCCCCACCGGGCCCCACGTAGATGACCGTGTCACAGGACTGCTCGCTGCTGGAGGAGTAATCAGGGTCACCAGGCAGACAGGGGGGCATGCGGTCAGGGTCCAGGGCCACAGTGCGTGGGTGGAAGGGCCGCAGGTGTGGCGGCCGACGGGCACGGCCTTCCTCGCAGGAACTCTCCCCGCCAGAGGAGCTGGAGGCATACTGGGGAAAGAAGAGCGGAGCTACCGAGCCCGGGCTCCCCCACACCCACTCCCCCATCGCACCCCCGATCCCCTAACCCTCCCCAGAGCACAGGCCCAGTGCTGTGGTCACTGTGATGAAAACCACAGTAGCCACCACCGACCACGTCCCACCAAACGCTGGGAGTGGTCCTGAGTCTCAGGTGAAGAACCTAAGTGACCGTTCTTAGCAACTTCACAAGGAAAACGGTGTTATACCCTGCACTAGGAGGAACGAGACACTCAAAAGCGTGCCCAGGCCAGCCGCCAGGACTCAGACCAAGGTCCGCATAACCCCAGAGTACCCCAAACTCCACCCTGCAGCCCCAGAGAGGGGCCCCCAGAAGTCCCTGCGGAGTTGGTGCGGCTCTCCCGAGCACCCCAGGGCCCGTGAAGGGGCAGCAGGCTGGAGTGAGGCCACACAGCAGCTCCGGTTCTGCACACTGTATCCAGGGACCTCAGGCTGGGCTCCCTGGCCACTGGGGAGGGCCACGTGGGCACAGCCTCATGACACCAGAACGCACAGGAGGGGGTACCCAGGCTCCAGGCCACTTGCTTCCCCTCTCCCATCAGGCCAGCAGGGGCCTGCAGTGGACACAGGAGGCGGGGGGCCCTGGGATGGAGCGGGCAGGAGGTGGGGCGCACCTTGGCCTTCTTCCGGCGCAGGCGGTGGATGCGGGCGGCGAGCTGCACGGTGCTGAGCGTCTCCGCGTGCTGGGCCGGCGCATCCGACACGTGAGCAATCATGGTGGTGCGGCAGCCGGCGGTGGCCAGGGACTCCTGCAGCAGCATGGTGAGCCTGTGGTCCCTGGAGGTCAAGGGGGTTCAGACACCAGGGCTGCGGAGGGAGCTTCAGGGGCAGGCTGGCCGGGGGGGGGCCCTGGGCCAGTCAGATTCCCACCCAGCTTTGGCAGCAGCCCCGTGTAGGACCCCAGGCAGCCCACAGGGAGTGAGGCCCGTCAGGTGGTACAGAAGCAAAGACCCAAGGAGCCAGGGCCCAGAGCAGTGCCGGGCACACCAGACAGGAATCTGGCAGGTCACCAAGGGGCCACCCTGGCCGGCGCCTGCCCAGGGCTCACACTCACCGGTAGGGCACGTGCTTGGCTCCGTTGACCAGGGCCAGGATGACGCTGCCCAGGGCTGACAGGGACAGACACAGGGGACCCCCGGGGGCCTCCCCGGCCCTGCCAGGCGCCGCCTCACAGCTGCCCAGGTCGATGAGGTGCAGGCGGCTGCGGCCTCCGGACACTGTAACCGCAAGGCAAACAAATGACCGTGCAGCTGGGGCCCGCAGACCCTGCTCCACAGCCCCAGTCCAGGCCCAAGCAGGGGACCCCAGGGGACATCCCCAGGGCCACTGCGTGACGGGCCCCTGAGCCTGGGTCTCCGCTGACGCGCCTCCCACAAGCACCCGCAGTGCAGGCGTGGCACCTACTTCCTCCCCGGCCGCACTTCTCCACACGGTACTGGTAGACATGCAGCGTGAACAGCATGTGAGAGCTGCCACGGGTGTCTTCGCCACACCCCGCCCGGCTGGTGCTGCGGGCCGCCAGGGCCGCGTCCAGGTAGAAGGCCGCCTTCTCGGCCGTGGGTGCCCGCAGCTCGCTCTGATTCTGGAGCTGCAGGAAAGGCAGAGGCTGCGGCGTCTTCAGCGGCTCAGGGCTGCCCACAGCCCCGCCCCTCCCCCAAGGTGGGACAGTAGGCCGGCGCACCTGCGCCCTAACCTGCGCCCCACACACAGGGTCCTCCCTCAGGTAGACTCCCGGAGACTGGGCGTCCTGGAGGCTGCTGGGGGCCACCTCGGCCAGCAGGTCCCGCAGGCTCTGGTCGCGGCCGCACACCTCCATGGCTGAGACCCGGACGGAGAAGCGGGTGCCCGTCTTCTCCTTGCGCTCCTCGATGAGCCGGAAGAGCCAGGAGATGGCGCAGGGCATGACACCAAGGCTCTGGGGCGAGCTGTCCTTCCCGATCATGGTGTACGACTTGCCTGGGGACCACACAGGCGTCAGGCCCCACCAAGCACCACGCGCCACACGAGGAACGCCACGTGAGGAACACCACTCGAGGAGCCCACAGAGCCCGGCCTTCCTGGGGTCCCCAGGGCCAACCTGGGGCGCTGAGATCTAGGCCCCTTGGATGTATCCTAAGCCTCTGCCTTTTAGTTCTGCAGGGGTTCAGCTTCCTCTCCACAAGCCCCTCACCCCACATGCCCACCACTGCCCAAGTGTAGAACCAGCCTCCTTTGCCACCAGAAGCCATCAGTAAGCACTGTGACGAGGATGGGAGGGGGTGGCCAGCAGGACCCATCTAGGGTGGGGCAAGGGCGCTCACCCAGGCTCGTGTGGCCAAAGGAGAAAATGCAGCCATCAGCCCCGCTGACCACGGACTGGAGCACGTCGGCCACGGTCCCTGAGCAGACTTCTGCCTGGGGGGGGAGGGGGGCACAGAGAGTCGGGCAGGTGCCCAGGCCCAGAGGCGGCGTTCCCTTCCTTCTGCCACGTCTGTGAGCCCGAGGCCAGTCTGTCCTGGCACATGCAGGCAGTCAGCCCACAAGGAGATTGGGCTGCACACCCAGGACTAGGGGCAGACCTCCCACATGCTCACGGAAGGCACGGGCAAACAAGAACAAGACCTGGAACACAGGCAGGACGGACTGGTCAGACACGTGCACACACACCCGCAAAGCACAGAAGTCCTGCTGCCGGGGGCAGACCACAACACGGAGAGAAATGCACACGGGGCCACAGGTGCACCACACAGCACCAGCAGGAGCACTGTGCGCCCCAGAGCCCAGAGCCAAACAGCCGCTCTGAAAGCATCCTGGGAGGGCAGGCTCCGGAAAACCAGGCGTTTCCCTGTGGACTTGGCCCAGAGCCGCAGCAGGGGCGGGTGAGGAGGCCGGCCAGGGTAATGAGGGAGGCATGCCGGCAGGCACCGCAGGCAGTGGGCCCCCCTCGCTCAGTCTTCCTCTGCACTCCGCACAGAGAAGCAGGTACAGATCAGACCTGTGTGCTGAGCCAGCAGCCCGGCCCCAGGCCCCAGGCCCCCAGGAGGACGCCTGCCCGTACCTGCTCAGAGTCCTGGGGGAAGACGGCATCGAAGGCAAACATCTTGGGAACTGCAGCCGTGGCGGCTCGCCGGGGGCCTGCGCTGCCCGGGGGACCGGCGGCCGGATCATAGAGGATCACCTGCTTCTTCCGGGGGTCCACCTTCAGGAAGGACATGGCCTCGGCTGAGCGCTGGGCCCCCTGCGCTGGCCAGATCCGCAGCATGACCTTCACCTGGGCGGAGGCGGGAAGCACCTGAGAAGCTGCCTCCGCCCAGCTGGCCAGTAATTACAGGGCAGGAGGGGCCCAGCTCGGGTGGGAACAGCGGGCCAGGCCTCACATGGGCACCCCCACTGCAGGAATGTGGACGCCACACCCCTGCGCCAGGCAGAAGCAGATCCCATATGAGGTCAGCGGAGCAAGGAGAAGGTGAGGGCCAGGGAGAGGCAAGGCCGGTGCACAGCCTATCAGAACCCAACAAGCAGCACAGAGAACGAGGGGGTGGCAGGCTCCAGATGCCTCCATGAGAAGACGGACAGATGCTCAGGTCCTGCAGGGCAGGTCAGCCCAGGAGAGGGCAAGAGGGAGGAGCAAAGCCCCCAGGCCCAGCCCCTCCAGGCTGCCCTCCCAGGCTGAGTCCAAGCACTTGCAAGGGAATGATCCGCCCCACAGAGGCGTGAGAGCCGCAGAGGCGTGAGAGCCGCAGAGGCGTGAGAGCCGCAGAGGGGTGAGAGCCGCAGAGGGGTGAGAGCCGCAGAGGGGTGAGAGCCGCAGAGGCGTGAGAGCCGCAGAGGCGTGAGAGCCGCAGAGGGGTGAGAGCTGCAGAGGGGTGAGAGCCGCAGAGGCGTGAGAGCCGCAGAGGGGTGAGAGCCGCAGAGGCTGGCGCTGCCAGGGGAGGATTCCAGGGGCATGGCTCCTCCGACCTGGGCCAGTTGAGGGAACTGAGCCCTGGCACCCTGTGGTCTGCAGGACTAGGGTCAGCAGAAAGTGGGGGAGCCCATTCGGAGGCAAATGAGAAGGGGCAAGAGAGGAAGCATCCCACCCAAGGGAAGATGCGAATTCTGATGCCTCGGCCTCACCAGCCCCACTTCGGGCTTAGGGAGGCTGAGGCGGGGGTGGTGGTGGGCAGGCTGAGGGTGGCGCTGGGCTTCCAGCCAGACCTCCCAGGCCTCCCAGGCAGGCAGGGAACCATGCAGCCCTCATGCTGGGCAGAAGCAATGGTGTCTCCAAAGCAAACACACAGATCTCAAACTGCCCCACACAGGCAGGCACGGGGCTTGGGAAGACCCTGACAGCAGCCCCAGCACCCCAAGAGGGGACAGACGCCAAGGAGGGCAGGACCCAGGATGCCAGAGCCCAGAGCAAGCACTGCAAACACTCCAAAACCCACGTGCAGCACGGACGCTCCGACAGGCAGATCCTGTGTGTGGATGCCAGGGGTGGGGGCTCTGACCTGGTGGAGGCTGCACCCTCGAGAACCACCCTGAACCAGGGCTCCAACGTGGAGCCAGACACAGGCCCCAGTTCCTGCTGGAGGACACCACAGACCACTCTGCGCTGAAATCTCTGATCTCTCCACTACAGCGTAAATCAAATTACCCAAGACTCATTTCAGAGCCAATATTTTTCACGGATTTAATTGTAAGTGACAGATACATAACGCCGGCAAAATTGGTTTACCGTGGGTAGTTCACACCAGGCGCCATCTACTCCCCCTGGGCACGGGGCACATTGATATGCAAGCCGCTGGAGCCGGGAGTGCCCGCTCTCCGGGGAGCAGCGTGAAGAAACACTTTTCTATTGTACTACTCAGAACCTGGGCTCCATTAGGCGAGAATCGATTCTTTTATTCCCTCGACGACGAGAACAAAACTATTTCATTTCCAGACACCGCCACAAAGCAGACGAAAACGTGCACTTCCCGGTAATTTTTGGCAATTTTTTTTCCAGCGTGAACGCCTCACACTTCAGGAGCCAAATGGGTTCGGCAGATTTGAGAGAATTCCTAGCAGGAAGGAGTGTCGTCACGAGAACCAGGGTTCGGCTCTCGACATCTGCCCGCCATTAATCCCAGAGCAGACTCACAACCAGGAGAGGGGTGCGGGCCTCCCCAGGGAGGGGACAGAGCAGCCCACAGTGGGGACACCGGCCGTCCAGCCTGTCCCACACTGCCCTGGTCCCAGTGCAGACCACTGTCTGCCGGGAGAGGACAGTGGGGAAATGACAGGGTCTTTGCAGAAGAAGGCACAGCAAGTCTCTCCCCTAAATGTTCAGACATTACAAAGCCCCACTGAATAGCTGCCTGGTAGAGAAAAAACACATTTTGCATTAAAAAAGGGTTTCCAGCTCTGGAGAGGTGGCCCAGGCGTCGGAGGGGGTGGAGGCTGCTCGGCACCTACCCAGACAGGGATGTCTTTTTAATACCACAATGTGATGAATTATCTTAAGTAGCATATTAATGTCAGAAATTGAACGTAATCTAACTTCTTTTCTGTGACAATATTAAATGTCTTTCAGGCGGCATTTCTGACTATGTGACGTTAGTGCTAATAACACCGGGGAGCGGGGGTGGGGGGGCGTGAGGGGCAGGGAGCTGGGCTGTGGGGGTTGGGGGGCTGGAAGGCTGCTGGCCAAGGGCTCCCTGGGGAAGCACTGAGCACTCAGGGACAGTGTGGGGGTGTGACTGCCTCGGGGAGAAGGGAGAAGCCCCACCAAGGCTGCCCTCAGGGGGAGGTCGGGCAGCAGCTGTCCCCCTAAGAAACTCGGGGCCCTGGGAACAGCAGCGGCTCAGTGACTCCTCTGCACACCCCCGAAACGGATGGCACAAACAGACTGAGTCCCAGCCTTGGGTGCAAACCTGGATGCTGCCTGCCCTCCACCTCCCACACCTGACCTCAGCGTCCCCTGGCTCTCAGCACCACTCTGCAGCCCATATGGCTGGGCAGCAGCAGCCTGGCCCACAGCACGTACCTGCCCTGTCTCAAGGGGACTGTTGAGGGTGGGGAGGATCCAGATGCCCCGGCCAGCCAGGCCTGGGCCCAAAACACAGGCTGATGCCGCAGCCTCAAATCCCAGGGGACTGCGGAAAAACAGCCCGTGCTGGGCGCACGCAAGCAGGTCAGGAGCTCCCTCCTCCCCGGCAGTGCTGGGCATAGATGTCCAGGGAGGCAGCGACCCCAGCCTAGCCCCCAACTGTGGCTTCACCCACCACCCCCGCCTCACCCCAGGCTCCGCCTTGCCCCAACCCCAGCTGAGCAACGACGAGTCCATGGTCCAGGTCAGAGCTTCCCCTGCCGTGGGGCCTCGGATGCAGAATGTCACCTCCGGAGGACGGAGATGCCAGGTGCCCGCCAAGCCCTCCTCACCACAAACAGAAACCAGCGCCCAGAGGGACGGGCTGTCCATTCAGACCCAGGCAGCTGGCAGGGCGCTCAGGGTGGGGACCTGAAGTCAGGGAGATCAGGAGGCTCCCAGTGGTCGCACCACAGGCTCCCCTCTGGACACACATGCAGCTCCACGGTGCCAACCACCTGACACCCCCACCTGGACTCGCCATGGCCTCCAGGCTGGTAGGAGCTGTCAGGTCCGCCCCACAGGCCACCCCAGGGCCCCTGTGCCCCACAGTGGCCCTCCCGAGGGACCCACTGCTGCCCCAGACCAGTAGCCACCATCAGTTCAGGCCAGGGCTGGCCTGGAGAGGTGGGGAGCTCAAGTCACTGACATGAGCGTTCCAGGGGCTGCAAGTACAATGCTCACCATGTCACCGGGCGGGCAGGGGCACAGCCGCCCAGCAACTGTACCACGAGGGCGGGGCCAGGCACACAGCCACTGAACACCCTTCCCCACAGCCGGCATGTTCGGAACCCTCCTGCTGGTCTGACACTGCCTGAGCTCTATCAAAACCCCAAGGTGTGGGTGCCAGGAGGCCCCTCCGGGACTACACAGCTGTGAGGATCAGGCACCCTGGACCCAGTACAGATAGGGCAGTGGGAGGGACCTGTGGCACCCTAGGCCCAGGGACAGGGGACTTCTGCCAAGGGGTCTCCAACATAGGCACAGCGTCCCCTCCAGATCCTGTTCCTGGGGAGCTGAGCCCTTGGGAAGTGTAGGCCAACTGAGTCCAGGGGGCACAAAGCCTGATGGCCGTGTGGGGCACGGAGCCTGCAAGGCCTCCTCCAGGCCTGGAGACACAGGGCTGCCTGGAAGACAGCAGTGGTTTCGGGGTGCTAAGGTGGGAGGGGGCTGGCTGCAGAGCAGGCAGAGGGGCGGGAAAAAGCCACAGGGGGCATACCACAGGTGCGGGGTCCGATCCCCACCTCCAGAGCCGTGTGACTGACTTCCCACCCGCCATGGGCACGAAGGGCCCACCTCACTCCACAGGCCCAAGACCCAGGCACTGCCAGCACCCAGCACATGGCAGGGCCGCCGTCCAGCCAGGGTCAGGTATTTCTCCAAGACTCGGTGGGCACAGCCAGCAAGCCCCAGACCCCAGGCTCAGAGCTCCGGGGGCAGCCAGGAGCCAGCCTGTCCCATGAGTGATGAAGGCCCTGTGCTCTCCCAGGCCGCAGTCTTCCCATCTGGAGCGCGGCGCCAGAATCACCCCATAACACATTCCCCACCCTCAGCAAGGGCCCGCCTGGACGCGGTGACTCCTGAGAGCAGAGGGTCCCCTCCTGCCCTCAACCCACTCCGGGCCGCGTCTCAGTGGAGCCTACAGAAGGGGCTTCCCTGGATCAAACCCAACCCTTAGTGCCTGGAGCCCCATGACCTGGCTGACCTTATGCTGAACCTGGCACATGCCCCTGGGGCACCCAGGACATGCCGCTCCCCACCTGTCCCCGCAGCCCCAGCCCAACACAGGCCCCCCCAGCTCCCTGCTGCCACCTGGGCCTCAGTCTCCCCAAGGCACCCCACTGACCACCCTTATCCAACGCAGAGAAGGAAGTGGGGACCTCTCCACTCCTGCATCCCTCCCGCATCTTCTCAGATGTCCCTAGCCTCCCCACCCACGGCCCCGACCTTGGGCTGCGTCTACCTTCCCGACGCTGCCAGGGTTGTCCTTGGTCTTGGAGGTGGCCCTGAGCAGGCAGGGGGGTGCTGGGGGCGGCCACAGCTGCAGGACCCCACTGAAGTCGGTGGGGTAGGTGGAGGCGCCGCGGGAGGCTGGAGGCGGTGGCGGATGGGGCTTCTTGCGCTTGGAGGCCAAGCTGAGCTTCTGCACAGCCCTGGGGAGGAGAGGTAGTGGCAGGATCAGTGCTGGGTGACGGCAGCGTCCTGTCACCTGCCTGCAAGTCACCGGGCGGTCCCAACCTGGGACCTCATCAGCCACCATCCCAGGAAGCACAGTCTGAAATGCGGCTTCACTTCTGCAAGTGGACGGTTCAGGCTGCGGCCTCCATGGTGTCTGCGCCCTGGGGGCTCCGTCCAGCATTTGGACCGGGCTTGCAGCAGAGGGTCCAGGCTGGTGACAGAGGGTCTAGACCAACACAGGTTGGGCCCTCCCTGCACTCTGCACTGAATGCCACCCCCACAACCAAGGCCCATGCCCTCATCCCCCACCTGCAGTGGGGGCCGGACAGTGAAAGCTGCTCCCGCCAACGCCCAGGCTGTGGGCAGCCATGCACAGCTGTGACCTGGGCAGCACGTCCACCTAGCTTGCCTGTGCCTCAGTTTCCACATCTCCAAAGTGGGATGAGGTGACAATGGAGGCCTGTGTGTTGCCCTAATGAACGGACGCACTCAAGGTACCCAGCACAGTGCCCACATACAGGAGGGGCTCAATTAATGCTGCTGTCAAGATTACTGTGCCCTAGTCCCCAGTGAGGCCGCCTTGCCCCTTGCCATACTCCGTGGCCCTAGAGCCGTCCTGGAGCCACTGCCCTGCTCCTGGGCCCCCATGGCCCCTGCCACCCTTGCCACTCAGGGCTGCTGGGAAGTGCCCCCACTGCCACCCTGCCCCTCAGCCAGGCTGAATGCCTCCCTACCCCGCAGCCCACCCCAAAGCTCAGCCTTGCCCCAGCACCTCCAGGGGCAGGGGATTCCTGTACCCACAGCACCCCCAGGGAACTCCCAGAAGGTACAGAGTCTCCTGAAGCCCCAGACCACAGGACCTCCCAGGGAGAGGCTGACACCTGGGTTTAACACGCCTGCCAGGGGAGGCTGAGGCATGCTTGGGAGCCACTTGGGTGGACTCCCAGGGGACCTTGACATGCACACACATACAAAGACACACACAGACACACAGAAACACATGCACACATACAGAAACACACACAGATACAGACAGAAACACACAAATGCATACAGAAACACAGAAACACATGCACGCATAAACACACAGAGACAGAAACACACACATGCCTACAGAAACACACAGAGACACACAGAAACACGCACGCATACAGAAACACAGAGACACACACACAGGTACAGAGACATACGCGTGCATACAGAAACAGAGAGACATACAGACACACAAGGACACAGGCATGCATAGAAACATGCACGGAGACACAGAGACATGGGCATACAGAGATGCACACACAGAGACGCACACACACAGAGACACAGGCACACAGACATGCACGCATAGAGACACAGAGACACACAGAGACACATGCAGAGACAGACACAAAAAGACACACAGAGACACACATACAGAGAGACACAGGCACACGGACACTCAGAGACAAACACACACTCAGACACAGAGACAAGGATACACAAACACACACAGAGAAATGCAGACACACAAAGAGACATACACACAGAGACATACACACAGAATACAGGCCCGCCACGCCTCTGAGCCTCAGCTGTGCTAACCCTGCTGCTGGGGACGTGTCCCCAGGTCAAGTCACTGGGTCATGGCTACGCATTCCCCGGGGGTGGCTTCTCTGTGGCCCACCCCCACACCCTTGCAGGGCCCCACAGCCCCCCAGCACGTGTTCTGCCGCAGCCACCCAGAGCCCCACTCCGGCTTATGGGCCCACCAGCACAGGGACACCAGGATGCCACAGGGGTGAAGGGACACACACACACAGGGTGTCACCACCTCCGAACAGGAGGTGCTCCCACGCAAGGCCAGAGGCCAGGATGCCACTCAGTGAAGGGTGAGGTTCACCCTGCCCACTGGTGCTCTCCCGACCCATCCTGGGCTCCTCTGTCCACTAATGTACCCCACTCCCCCACAGCTCTCGGCCTCTCACGTCTATCTTGACTCCCTAAAACTGACCCCAGTGTGGAAGGACCTGCACTCCAGTGCCGGGCCCAGCCTCTCGCTGCCCCCACTGCGGTGGCTAAGCACTGGCATTTTGCTTAACTTCTTTCATCTTTAATAGGAGTTGTCTTTTAAGAGACCCCAGGGATGGCTTTCCTCCTAGTGAGGTGTCATCATGGAAAATAAAAGTAATCTACGACACGTGGCGGAGTCCTTAACAGGGCAGTAGTGGGCGGCGCCTGCAGCCACCCAGGCAAGACAAGGGGCCAGGCCAGGGGCTGCTGGGAGCAAGAATCCCAGGAACCAAACCCGGGGCTACCCAGGAGAAGCCCAGATTCTTCCAGGTGTGGGAGGCCTGCTGCCTTGGGGACGTGAGTTGTTTGCCCACAGCGAGTGGTAGCAGTGACACCTGCATCCAGGAGTCCAGGCCTGTGTGCCCGAAACCTTCAGACCTCACCCGGCATCACCAGCATTTACCCTATACTGTGCCTAAGCCTCGTCTCTAAGGACCTCACAACAGTCCCTTGTCCCCTCCCCACCCAAAGACCACATAGCAGATCAGAGGCAGGATGGAGGCCGAGGAGGTCGCCCGCACTGTGTCTGTATGCCTCTGCGTCTCTCCATGGTGCGAGAAGCCCAGGCAGAGAGGAACTCTGGGACGAGCAGGGAGCAGAGCCACAAAGCCACAACCCAAACCTCGGAGTGACCCCCAGAGAGAGCAGGGAGACTGGGCAGGGGTCTGGGCGAGGCCAGAGGGAGGCAGGCGGGGCTGCATCTGCCCGTTCGGGGGCACAGGCAGCAGGAGGCTTGGATTTCACCAGTGGCTGCTCTTGGGGTTCTCCCTGCCCACCCAGCACCCCAGCCTCAGCCTCATGTTCCAGGTCCCCACCCCACAACCTTGGGTTACGCCTCAGCTTCCTGTCAGACCCCCGCAAGGGAAGCAGCTACCGCCCTGGTTTGGAGAACATCAGCATCTAGCAGGCAAGATGGGGACAGCCCGCCCCACCCTGCTGCCTGGCACTGCCCCCAGAGCTGGGACCCCAGCTTTCTCAGGGTGGCGAGGGGAAGAGCGGGGCACTGCAGGTGCACGTAGGAAGCCCCCCAGCCGATAATCTGGGCAGGCAGGGCTGAGGACAGTCCCCCTGGGGACCCTGAGAAGGAACGGGGAGCCTCCCCGGACCCCTTTCCTCCTCTGGAAATAGATGTGGGGACACCCAGCGCTTACCCTCGCTGGAGGGCATCAGCTCAGCCTCAAGTCCATAGGGCAGGTCACGCCCACCTAGAGCCAGCTCCTCGCCCCTCCCCTGCAGCACCCCCAGGCTGGGCGGGGTCAGGGTACCAGCTCCGACCTGAGGCTGTGGGCGATAGAGCATGGGCACCCACACCCCAAGCCTCCAGGGGACACGGAGGCCAGGCCAGCACTGGAGATGGGAGTCGCACTTGGAAAAGCCAGAGGGAGATAGAAGCTGGAGCCTCAGGTCTGCAGAGGCCAAAACCAAGCTGGTGCTTTGCCCTGTCAGCCACGAGGGCTCTGCCCCTCCACTGACCCTCGCAGGAGCCCGAATGTGCAGCACAGACCTCAGGTGTGCCTGGGCCACAGTGGGCACTCACAGGCCCCAGGCCGCCCAGACAGAGGCTGGCCCCAGCGTCCTCTGCATTTCCACTGGCCCTGGAGGTCTAGAAGGTTGTTTGTCCCACATCTGCACCCCACAATCTGACCTCACTTGGGGCGCCCCTCCTCCTGGGGTCCTTCGCCAACAGGCTGCACCCCAGCCCCCTGGCCCTCCCGGCGCCGGCTTTCACGGGCTACCTCACTGGCATGACTCAGAGGCCCATCACTGCGCTAACGAGGCCGGAGAACGGGCACTTTCTCCTCTGATTAAATTCAGGCCCCCGCGGAAACGCCCGTCAGACACAGAAACAGCAGCCCCCACCTGGCGACCACGCTTAGGTTCAACAGCCCTTGAGGGCTCCCAGCCTTGTGAAGGCAGGAACTTGCTTTCTGGGCAGCGGGGGTGGTCTCCCCCAGGCTACAACAGACGCCGCCCACCCCGAACACTGCCAAGGAGCGGCAGCCCTCGGGGGGCAAGCCTGAGGGGTTTGACTCTGAAGGGAAGACAGAAAAAGCAGGAACTTCGCCTGCATATGCAGCCCCTGTCCTCACAAGACACCTCCTCCAGGAAGCCTGCCCTGATGCCCCGAGATGGGTGTCCCCAGCCCCTACACCTCCTGCTTCTATAGGAACCGCCCCCTGCCGTGAGACACCAGTTTACACAGCTGTGTCCCTGACAGCGGGGGCCCTGGGGGCAGATGCTCACAGAGGACCCTCAGAACGCACGAGAGTGAGGATGAGTGAGAGTGGGCTCCGTGCCCCCAGAGCCACTAGGTGTCTTGCCGCAATCCACAGCCTCGCCTGGCTCATTGGTCCTGGCCATCGATTCATGTAAACAGAAAGAGAAATATTTTCCTTTTTACAGAGAAAAATCACCTCTTCCAAACAAGAGGGTAATTTCACAGGCAGTTGGCCTTGATGGTGAGGCCCTTAATTACCCCAAAGAGACACGCAAGCCTGTACGGTGGCAGGCAGGAATCAGTTACAGGCAACCCAGAGCTTCCACACTGGCCGGGTGAGGCTGATGGACAGAGCCCACCCTCCCTACCCCACCTCACCCCAGGGGCACCAGCCACCTGCTGGACCTGCCCCACCAAGGAGCCAGAGCAGGCATCGGGGGACTCCAGTGGGGTCCTGCATACCTGCAAAGAGGACCCTGGACCCCAGCTGGAGGCAGCTGGGGACGGAGGCATCAGCAGCTGCGACTCCCAGTCAGGCTGTGGCCAGCCCTTCCTGTGTCCTGGATTTTCACCCACAGGCCAGAAGACGGGTGGGGACCCCTCTTCAGACAGTGCCTTCCATGTGGGTCCCCGGCTAAGCCCCTGGACAGTGACCCCCACCACCAGTGTGGCCCTGCCACTGGGTGCCAGCCTGACCATCCATGGGCCTGGCCATCCAGGCAGACACGGGGGGCTCTACTGAGGCCACAGTGGGGTGGAGAGTGGGGGCCTTGGGTACCTGTGAGCACCATGAGGTGCCCCCCACCCGAGAGAAGCAACCCCCTTGGCAGTTCTTCCAGAGATGTTTGATTTGGTGTCTGGGAAGGGACCCCCATACCAGCACAGCAGCAGGCAGGCAAGAGTATGATGGTGGAAGCATCTCAGAGGTGCCACTGCAGAGGCCCCCAGCAACGGCACGAAGGATCGGGGCCTCAGACAGTCGTCAGAGTCACCAGAGCCTTCAGAGAACTCCTTACCCTGAGGGCCACCGCCCACGCGCCCCACCTTTGCGAACACTCGCTAGGCCAGCATACCGAACTCTGTCACAGCTGCGTGGCCTCAGTCCCCGCAGCTCCACAGCCACCCCCAGGGGGTGATGGCACGGGGCTCAGCCCCTGCCCTATCTATGCTCCTGTTAGCATTAACAAAACCCAGGCACCCGGGCACCCATGGGATCACTCCACATGCCAGCTTCCCGTGTGGAGATGAGGAGCCCAGAGACCACTGGAAGAGTCAGGGGGCAGCCTGAGGCTGGTGCCCTAGCCAAGGTGGGGGGGTACTTGTGGGCAGCGGCAGAGCCAAGACTCACCCCAGGCCCATAGGATTCGAAAACCCAAACTCCTGACCTCTGCCCCATACTGTCTCTACTTGGCAATGCTGCCTGCCAGACTCCTACTCAACCCTCAAAGCCCACTCCCTGAGAGGCCACTCTGCCCTGGCTGCCACACGGGTCCCATGCTGCCATCTAAGGCTGCCTCCACAGAGGCACCCCTCGGTCCCTCCAGACTGGAAACTTCCCAAGGGCAGGGCAGAGGCTGGGGTCAGCATCACCCCTCCCAGGTCCTCTGCAAGGGTGGAGGCGGGAGCACAGAAGCTACCCTCAGCACATGCCGGAGACCCTGGGGCAGGGACTGAAGTTCCGCTGTCTCCTGCTGGACTCGTCCCCAGCTCTGAGCCACAGCCCCACACCCATAAAACCCAGGAGTGGATAGCCCCTCTGATCTCACCCCCGAGGGTTCAAGGTGCTGCTGCCCCACAGAGGAGGTCTCCCACCACTGACCTCAGCCCATGTCAGCACGTCAGGCACCCATCAACTGGGCCCACCTGCCAGGACGTTCCCCCATTACAACCTGACCCATGACCTGCCACCCGCAGTGGCCTTGCAGAAGCTGCTGAGACCCAGGGTGCCTGACAGGCTGGAAGTAATGGCAGCTGGCAGCGCCCCACCTCGGGAGACCTGCCTCTGGGTCCCCAGCCCATGCACTGGTTTCTATGGTAACTTCCCCAGGTCAGCAGGCAGCGCCGCTGGGGAGCAGCACCGGCCTCGGCTCAAAGACAAAAGGCAGCAGGGCCGCTCTGGGGGCTCCAGGTCACCAACCAGCCGGCTCAGGGGCCGACACCCCACCCTTGCTTCCCAGTGTCAGGACCCCTCCTCGGGCACCAGGGCCCTTAGCATCAGGGACGGGGGGAGCTCTGAGCACTGGAGCTATTATTTCTTTTCTGGAAGTCACCACATTTCAAATCCTCCTGCCAGACAGGACCAGAAGGAACGTGGCCACAGGGCCGTGCCCAGCCCGGCCGCACAGCCCTTTCATTCAGGACGAGGCGGGGTGGGACGGGGTGGGCTGGCATACACACGGGGGACCCCAGAGCAGCCGGGGCGGGACCCCCACCCACTCCCACCAGGGTCCAGCCCAGCTTTGTTCTCAGTGCCTAATTCTCACGTGCGCGGCCTGGCTGAGCTCCCGCACTGCGGTGTGCTCATCAGCCCTCGGCCCGGCACACAGCAGCGACAATGCCCTAATCACATGCCCCCTCACGCCGCAATCAGACCGCACAGTCCCCAGGGCCAGCACTGATAAGACTCCCTCCTCTCTGGCTGCCGGGTGTGATGCGTGTTCAAGCTTATCAGTACCTCGCCGGGCTGCTAATGGGACAGTGACCCGCGGCTGGGCCTGCCATTACCACACATGACGGCAATTACATCCTGTAATCCGCGTCCTTACACCACCGGGATGAGAGGAGGCCCTGCCACGGGTACGCAGGACCAAGGGCCCTGCCGGGAGGGGCCCAGTGGAGGCCCCCAGGCCACGCTCCTCCATGTTCCCTCTGCCCAGCCCACCACATCCACACCAGCAGTTGGTCCATGACCTGGTGCCTGCAGGGCCTCGGGCTTGGCACTAAGGCAGTGGTGGGGGAGGGGGGCACAGAGAAACCAAACACCCCGAGCTCAGGGCCTGGGAAGGGACCAAGCGACGTCAGACATGGTCACCCGATGTGGGATGCTGCTGGTGGAGCTGGCCCTGCTGACCACGAGCCTGGCTGGCACCATGGGCACCATGGGCACCTGCCCAGGCCCCTGCTGCCCCTCCCCTGTGCTGCCCCGAAGGCCGGCCTGATCATCTCCATGGCCCCAGCCTGCACCCGCCCCAGCAGCCCCGGACGTCCACCGCTGAGCTGCCTCCCTCCCGGCCAGCCGCATTCTCCGAGGTTCACAGACATTTCCTTGCTGCATTCACAACAACTCTATGAAGAGGAGCCCAGCTGATGGGAGGAAACTGAGGCACAGAGAGGTTAGGTGATTTGCCCAAGATTGCACAGCTCAGAAGGAGCAGGGACCGGGCTCCAACCCAGGCAAGGTCCTGGCACAGAGCCCCTCCTTGGCACTGCTCCCCTGAGGGTGACACGCCCCCAACATTCCTCTTGACACCCACAGGACAAGCACTGCCCTGGCATGGGGCCCGAGAGGCCGGCAGGTGGTGAGCAGCTCAGCAGCTGTGATCCATGAGCTCCCCACCCACCTGTCTCAGCAGCAAGCATGGCCAAGGTCCCCCAGGAACGGTCCACAGGTCCCCAGGGACCCAGAGCCGGGGCCATGCCCTCCCACACACTGCCCTGCCCACGAGGCTGCCCAGGACGTACCTTATGAAGAAGGATGCTGCAGCAGAGGGGCCTGTGGAGCCCCCCAGCGAGCCCGGGGTCGGGGTGACCAGGGCCGATGTGCAGGCCCCGCCACGGCCCCAGACCTTCGACAAGCCATCAGGGCCCGCCATGGGGGCGCCTTCTCGGACCGAGTCTGCCACCGCCACAGCCGCCACCGCTGCCTCAGCCTGGAGGGAAGGAGAGAGCGCATATGAGGAACCCATGGCAGAGACACCACCGCCCCCAGGCACCAGGAGTGGGAGAGACAGGCCTGGGCACCCCGGAACCCAGAACACTCCTGGGGGTGCTTCACCCTCAGGACCCAGCCCATGAAGCCGGGAACGCCCCAGAAATCAGGGCTGGGAGAGAGGACCAGTGGGAAAGGCCTGCCTGGGCCCTGAAGTCACATCCCCAGCTCGAGGGTGCAGGGGGCCGGCCCCCGCGGGACTCCTTAGCGGGAGGCAGATGGCAGCCCGGGAGCCAGACTTTCCACCTCTCCCTCATCAAGCTCCAGAATCGCAGTGACCGCCATGGTCAAGACCGATGAACACGGGACCCCCACCCTCTCACCCCTGTGCCGCCTGGGAGCACCCAGCGGCATTAATTGGAGAAGAAACCACAATAAATATTTGGCAGGAGCGCTCATTGCCCACGCATGGTGATGTATGATGCTCCCTCGGCTGAAATACTACCCTGGCATTTCCAACTCATTAGCTCAAACAAATCCCAGAAAGGGAGGCTGCCTCATAACGAAGCACAAACGTAATTAAACGCCCGGGACGGCCCAGCCCAGCCAACGTGAGCTCTACCTCCACACGCTCCGTTCCCACACACACCTGGCCCCGAACCCTAAGCCAAACTTGGGTGGCATGCGGGCATGCAACCCCTGGCCAGGCAGGGAAGGCTTCAGCCCGCCACCCATCACCCCCGCCCCTTCCCCAAGCCCCCACTGCCCCAAGCTCTCCAAGGACCCCCTTGGGCACCATGGCCTGGTCACAGTTGCCCAGGTGCCAAGTGTCCAGTCAACAACCACGGCCCCTGGTGTGCTTTGTGCCCAGGCTAGCAGAGGACTAGGTCTCCATGCTGAGGGGACGTGGGCTGCTCTGAAGGGCTCAGCTTCCTCAGGGTGTCCCACGTGGCACAGGCCAGAGGCCAGGCACGGCACATCAACAGAACAAGCCGCCCCAGGGCCCCGGAGGGACGCTCCAGACAGAGGCCCTGCCGTCCAGGCAGTCTCCCTCCTCACCCCATGGAGGGCTCACCCTGCCCAATCCCTGTCCAGCACCAGCTTCCAGGCCCCATGGGTGCTAGGACAGAACCATGTCTGCAGCAGGAAGTTCAGTTCACAGACAGCCCCAAGACCTTTAGGCTGGACGATGCCGGGCACCCTCCCAGACCCGAAGCACCAGCCACTCCTCCGGGGCTTCCAGAAAGACTGGCCAGTAACAGAAAAGGGTGAATGTGGGACCTGGAACAGCTCACTGGACACTGTGCCAGCACACCACACCCAGCACCAGCCTGCAGGGCAGGAACTCCTGCACATCCCTCTGCACCCAGCCTGGCCAGCCCTCTCCTCCTCCAAGCAGCCACCTTGCCTCAAATGTGAATTCTATTTTATTACTTCATATATGTGTGCTCCCTATCCAAGGCCTGAACTCCTTCGCTGACCAGACAGGCGCAGAAAGGGGTTATCCTTAAAGCTGCGATATCAGCAGCAGGCCCTCAGCCCCTCGAGCAGAGCCATGTCTGGCTGAGCACCCCCAGGCGTGGCACTAGCACCCAGGGCCAGTGCTCCAGGGGGCCAGGGCCGGGGGCATACCACCCACAACCAGCACGGCACCCACAGGCAGCTGGTCAAGATGGCACCACCGTGGGGCCACAGTTGGCATCCGGGGCCAGGCCCCATCAGTCTCCAGGAGGCACCAGGACACCCTGCCTCCCCCGCCAGCCAGGGGCACCGAGGCTGGAGGGGCCACAGCAGGGACAGAGCGGCAGTGCGGAGCCCACCGGCCCCTCCAGCCTCTCCCACAGGGCCCGAGCCCTCCCCCGTCTCAGGCCAGCCTCTCCGCCTCCAGCCAGAGGCTCCGGCCCCGCCCAGCAACGGTGCAGGCCTGCGGCCAGCTGCGCCTCCCCGCACTGACCTGCCTCAGTAGTCCGGCACGCGCCTCAGCTCCACCATCCCACGCGCTGCCGGGACACCGCCCCATCCGCCGGGACGGCCACTGCCAATTCCTGCCGGAAGCAGAGCCCGGGCATGCCAAGAGAAGCCGTCTGGCAAAGCGAGAGCCGGGGGCGGGGGAGGACGGCGAGAGGGAAGACCACAACACGGGGGCAGAAGAGACGGGGGCGGGCGGCCAAACAGAACACGTGATGGAGGCGCCACAGCAGCAACGGAAGGAAAGGAGGGGGAGAGGGCAGCGTGAGGCCAAGGGCCGCACAGCCAAGGGACCCCCGGCGGGAGCTTCTGAACCACAGCAGGCACCTGCCACCTCGGGGAACACAGTTTAGGAAGCGCCAAGCTAACCCTTTCCTCAGGAGCCCTCCAGGCCTGAACACATCTGTAAGGTTCTGGCCCCTGAAAGACACCAGCCCCCGAGAGAAACACTTCACTGGGTGCTGTTTCGTGCTGAAAAGTGGAGGAGAAAGGGAGGAGGGGGGCTGAGGAGCAGCCCGGAGGCTCAGGGCGAACTCCCAGTTGCCACCGTCACCTCTGCATGCGTGTGGATGTGCCCACCCTGCAGAGCCTCGTGAGGGGGACTCACCCGCTCAACCACAAGCTCCGGCCTCATCACTGAAGGGCCCTGGGGCCTGGACAGCCCTGAGTTGTAAGATCTGCCCCTGCCCGGCCCATCTCAGCCCTGAGGACCACGGGACCCCCTCCAGGGCCAGGCCTGGCAGGAGCCCCCAAGCTGGTGAGACCCAACTTCCACGAACAGAGGCACCCTAGCTCCTCAGGGCCACCGCCAATACCTCCAGCACCCCACCCCGACCACCGGGCCGCCCTCTGTGGGGGGTCCACTGTGCCACTTCCAACCCACTGTGGCTCTCAAATCCAGAGCCTGGGTCTCGCAGCTGTTCACTGCGTGTCCCAGGCCCCGGCAGCCTCTGGTGGCATGGGCAGGGCACTGAGGTGGACCCCACAACCACTGTCCAGAGCTCTCAGGGCAGGTGGGCTGGGGGACAGACACAGGGCCAGGCTCCGTGGGCAGCTTCTGTCCTCTGTAACGGCAGCACTGCCCAAGCCCAACAGCCTGGAAAGAACCGCTGGAGAGCCAGGCCAGGCGGCTCCACAGCCCAGGAGTCTCTGGACAGTCAAGACGTGGGATGGTCCAGACTCTCCTGTGGCTACAGGGGCCCTGAGAACCCCGGGCCGCCCACCACCCTCCAAGGACCAGCCTCTGGCCAGACCCAGGCACATTCAGCATCCCCTGCCAAGCCCAGGCCGAGGCCAAAGCGCCACAGCCGGGCCCTAACCGTCCTCTCCACATCATGCAACAGAGCGGACTGCAGCACCCCATCCCACCCGCTGGCCCCAGGTCAGTGTTCGCCTTGGAACAACCTCGCTCGGCCCAGGGGTGGCAGATGGTCTGTGGTGGAGATTTGCAGCGCGTGTCTTCACAAGTACTTAATTCTAGAGTCTAACAGGTACCATTAGCATTCCAGCGCCACGCTAATGATCAATGCCCTGGTTCAGCGGAAATTACCTCGTCTGAATCCTAAAGTTCTATTTATGGTTCTAATAATCTCCCTATTGATCGCCAGGACTGTTGTCTAATTATAAATCCATTCCCGCCCACCCTGGCTGCGGTCGATGTGTGCCGAACACCGGGCAGCTCATGGTGCGCCGACCACCAGCAGGGCTGCCCAGCAAGGAGCCTGCGCTCTTCTCCACCCTCAGCCACCAGCAGGGTGCAGTGAGGCCGAGTGGGCCAGGGAGACAGGAGCAGGAGATGGGGGCGCCTGTGCCCACCATCCTGCGTCTCAGGTCCAGCCCCTGAGGCTTCCACACAGGCCCAGCTCAATGGCACCTCCTCCAGGATGCTGCCTGGCTCACCTGCTGCAGCCTTGCACCATCCTCGCCTGCCCCTCCCAGGATGCCCAGCTCTAGTGCCAGGAGGCACCTCATGGCAAGGGTGGGCCTCCCTGTTCTTGGCCTCACCAGGGAGGTCACAGGTGGGGGTACCGAGGCCACAGGGGAATCATCACACCAGCTGGGGCCCCGGGGGTGTCCAGAAGTTCCTCCCATGAGCCTCTACATATCTCAACCCCTAGGGCAGCCCGGCAGCCTGGGCAGGACTGGCTCAGCAGACAGTGCCAGGGCACTGCCAAGGCCAGCCCCTAGCTGGGGCAGGATCCTGACGTCCAGACAGGCCACCTCACCTGTCACAGAGGCCAAAAGCCCGGAAGGCAAGGGCAGGGCCTGCCTGGCCTCGGGATCAGTGGCCAACATTGCCCCAGAGACTATAGGGTTCTCCCTGCGCCTATGTCTGCCCCTTGGAACACCGCCAGGCCGAGGGAGAAGGGAGAGCGTGTGCTGGCCGCTCTGTGGTGACCAGACAGTGTACCAGGCAGAAACAGGGTTCTTCACAGCCACCCATGTCTCTCTGCCTCCGGGGTTCCATAGGGGTGGGCGATGCAGAGGGCCTCTCCTTGCAGCCACACCCACCTGTGTGGTCGTCAATTGCAATTGCCGGTCCCCGCCCCACATCCACGGATGCCTTGAACCCCAAGGCCTCCACACAGCCCTTGCCCTGCTGCAAGGGTCCTCCTGGTCCATAGGCCTGGTGAGCCTCGACCTACATACAGTGCACCGTGCATCACCAAGCCCTGTGCGGGGCACCCGTGGGCCCTCAGCCCCAGCCCTCAAAAGGCAGACAGGGAGGGGCCCATGCCCCCAGAGAAGGTATCTCTGAGTCAGGCAGGGCCCTGAGAGCAGCTGCTGTGCCCTTCCGGAAAGGCCCCCCGACCAGCCCCGTCACAGCTGGCCCACGCACCCCCCCAAACCAAAGCAACTCCTCCAGCTCAGACACTACAGCCCACCCTCTCAGGACCCTCCATTCTGGGATCCCTTCTCCCAAATAGACAATGCCCGTGGGGGCACTTGAAACAAAAAGCCCACCCACCAGCAAAGCTCGCAGCCAGTGGAAGGCAACCTCAGAGCTGACTCATCTCAGGCCGGGAGCCCACACAGCCGCCCAGAGCGGGCTCCAGGAAAGCCACACCCATTGCAGGGGGCAACTGCAGACAGATGGCAGAATGTGGAGGACCCTGTGGACAGCCAGACCTAGGGGCATTCTTCAGTCAGTCAACTAAACAGGCAGCTCCTCAAGGAGGCCAGGCCTGGCTGGGGGTGGGCTGGGACCCCTGCTGCCAACTGCAGGCAGGCTGGGTCCCCTGTGCATTTGGCAGGTCCGTGTCACCAGGGCTATGCTCCTGGGGCAGCCTGGCAGGGCGGGTTCCCCACAAGGAAACGCTCCCTCCACCCCAACCCCGGGGGCTGGCTCTGCTGTCCTCCCAGGGGTCCTGGGGGCCTCTCCATTGGCTCACAGCTTCATGAGGGCTCTTGGAGCAAAGCTGACCCAAATTGTCCCCAACAGCTGCTCCCAGGAAACACTGACACCCAGTGCCATCGAGGGTGCATCTGATGTGAGGCCCCAGGAGTATCCGGGGAACCCCCAGCCCGCAGGCCCCTCCCTTCAGGACAGCCTTGTGGACAGAGACACCAGAAGGAAGCCCAGGTCTGACCGAGGAGGCCGGCAGCCCCCATCCGCTGAGCAAGACACTCACCAGGCACGCCGGCGGGAGGAAGCTGTTGACCCTTGAGACGCTCCACATGCCCTCCAGGCATTGCTGGGCCTGGATGGTGACCGTGCTCAGCGCCCCTCCAAGGCCCGCAGGTGCCACGGACACCTGGACACTGGGCCCAGGGGGCCAGGCCAGCCCCTTGGTCCTGTCTGGCCCAGCTCGGCCTGGATGCTTCCCTGCAGGGCCTGCTTGTCCTTGTGTGTCCCTCGAGCTGGCCATGGTGCTGGAGGGCGAGAGGCCAGGGCCTCCATGGGGGACGTCAAGGTCCTCGTGGCTGGCAGGAGCCTGCAGCAGGTGCACGGCCTCCCGTGTGAGCTGCTGCAGGTGTGTTGCGCAGACATCACAGCGGGGCTCGGCGTCTGGGCGACAGGCTGGCAGGGCCCCAGGTGCTGGGAGCTTGTCGAGAAGCAGAGCAGAGAGACAAGGATCCTGAGGACAGCAAGGGACAAAGGCAGGGTCAGTGCGGGGGGAGGGAGGGCCGCACCCAGAGCCCACCATCGCTGTCATCCGCCGTGAGCCGCAAGCTCCCGCCTGGCCACCGCACCATCCGTAATGCATTAATAAGCCCGAACAGTTTCATCCACACAAGCCCAGCAGGAAAATAATTATCGGGCTTCATCGTGAGGCCCGCAGTGCCCTTGTTAACTGTCCACCTTCCCCAGCCGTCATTAACCGCTCCGGCCTGAGGCTAACAAGGCGGGTTTAGAGCTTCCGGACAACTCTCAGCTAAGGCCTCCTGGCCGGGGGCACACAAGAGGCTGGCAGGAAACAGGGACCCTTAAAATAAGCAGCGTCAGCCGGGTGAGGTGGCTCACACCTATAATCCCACTACTTTGGGAGGCCGAGCTGAGCGGATCATGAGATCAGGAGATTTTTTTGTATTTTTAGTAAAGACGGGATTTCACCTGGCCAACATGGCGAAACCCCATCTCTACTAAAAATACAAAAAAATTAGCTGGGCGTGGTGGCGCATGCCTGTAGTCCCAGCTACTCGGGAGATGGAGGCAGGAGAATTGCTTGAACCCAGGAGGCAGAGATAGCAGTGAGCCAAGATCACAGCACTGCACTCCAGCTGGGCGACAGTGCGAGACTCCATCTCAAAAAAATTAAATAAATAAATAAAAGCAACCTCTTCAGCCAGCCGCAGTGGCTCATGCCTGTAATCCCAGGACTTTGAGAGGCCAAGGTGGGTGGATCACAAGGTCAGATCAAGACCATCCTCACCCACATGGTGAAACCCCATCTCTATTGAAAATACAAAAATTAGCCCCCAGCTTCCCACCACCCACAGCCTGGGCCTCCCCACCCCGCCTGGCCCCAGGCAGTCCCTTGCTCTCAGCCTGGCCACACTACCCCCAAGGGATTCCAGGCAAGACCTACGTCCAATGCAGCCACCCTGTTGGCCCCAAAAGGCACCACAGCCTTCTCAAACGTGCCCATTTCTCAGATGAGGAAGCTGAAGCCCGTCATCCCAGTGCGTGTGTCTCATTCGCCCACCCACATTCCTTGAGCCAGCCCTTGGCTGGCCGGGCTGCCCTGGAGGCTCACAGTGGTGGCAACTGTGGTCCAGGGGGGCCAGTGCCAGCCCAGCTTTCAAGGCAATCGTGCTTCCCCAGGACCACTCCACGCTCCCCACAGTCCCCGGCAGACCAGGTCGCAGGAAAGGGCGACCCCCACCAGGCCCAGCTGCCTGATTTATGGCCCACTCCAGAGGTCTGGATTTCCTCCAGCCCAGGGCCTGCAGAGCCTCTCAAGAGCCTGGTGCGTCTGGTCCCAATCAGCCAATGCCCCTCCCTCCTGCTGCTGCTGGGATTCGCTGAGGTCAGCCACAAGGAGCACTGAAGAGGAAGGGAAGGGGGGTGGGGGGGAGGAGGGGGGAGGGGAGGAGGGGAAGGAGAGGAGGAGGGGGAGGAGGGGGGAGGGGGAGAAGGGGGAGGAGGGGAAGGAGAAGCAAGAGGGGGGAGGGGGAGGGGGAGGAGAAGGAGAAGCGGGAAGGGGGAGAAGCGGGAGGAGAGGGAGGGCCCTACCAGAGCAGACGCTGCAGGAGCCCCCCTCAGCTCTGCTGAGGCAGCCAGCGGGCACATAGGTCTACACGTGGAACTCAGAACCAGCCTCTGGCCTCAGTCCTCAGCCACAGGCTGAGGGCAGACAGGGCCTGTTTTCCAGTCGGGCTCTGATGATGCAGATTTTTCCACTCAGCAGGAGGCCACTGTGGGGGCCCAGGCCCGTGTGAAGGGGAAGGAAGTGCCCGCCTGCTGGAGCCATTAACCCAACCTGACAGGCAGGCCCGCCTCCAGCCCAGCCCCCAGCTCCC
>CAUYLG010069832.1:0-87764 GCA_963573385.1 Cacajao melanocephalus
AGTCATTTATATTCTTCTCTAAGCTGTTTGTTCTCGTTAGCATTTTGTCAAATCTTCCTCAAGATTCTTTGTTTCTCTGCATTGGGTTAGAATATGTTCTTTTAGCTCAGAGAAGTTTGTTATTACCCACCTTCTGAAGCCCGTTTCTGTCAATTCACCAGACTCATTCTCCATCCAGCTTTGTTCCCTTGCTGGTGGAGTTATGATCCCTTGGAGGAGGAGACGCATTCTGGTTTTGGGTGTTTTCATCCTTTTTGCACTGATTTCTTCCCATCTTTGTGGATTTATCTACCTGTGGTCTTTGTAGTTGGTGACTTTCAGATGGGGTCTCTTGAGTGGACATCTGTTTTGTTGATGATGAAATTATTTCTTTCTGTTTTTTAGTTTTCCTTCTAACAGTCAGGCACCTCTACTGTAGGACTGCTGGAGGTCCTGCTTGCCTGGAGATTACCTGCGGCTGTTGCAGAACAGTAAGGGTTGCTGCGTGTTTCTTCTTCTGTTATCTTTGTCCCAGAAGGTATACCTGCCAGGTGTCAGGCTTAGCTCTCCTTTATGAGGTGTCTCTTTGGATATGCAGGGGTCAAGGAGCTGCTTGAGGAGACAGTATGTCCCTTATAGGAGCTCAAGTACAGAGCTGTGAGCTTCATTGTTCCGTTCAGAGCTGCTGGGCAGGTATGTTTAAGTTTGCTGCAGCAGAACTCATAATCGCCTTTTTTTCCCATGTGCTCTGTCCTGGGAAGGTGGGGCTTTATTTACAAGTTCCTGAGGTAATGCTGCCTTTTTCAGAGATGCCCTGCCCAGCAAGGAGGTAGCCTAGTCACAGTCCACCAGCAGAGGCATTACTGAGCTGCCATGGTCTCTGCCCAGCTGCCGTGTGGACTTCCTTGCAGTTTTGTTTATAGAGGTATAGTTAGAACTGCCTCAGTAACAGCAGTCTGCCTCAGTAATGGTAGACTGTCTCTGCAATGGTGGACTGCCTCAGTAATGGCGGACTGCCTCAGTAGTGGTGAACTGTCTCAATAGTGTTGAACTGCCTAGCTAATGGCTAATGCCCTTCCCCCAACAGAGTTGGACTGTCCTGGGTCCAGCTGTACTTGCTGTGAAACTCTCAATCCAGAGCATTTCAGATTGCTCATCTTTGTGGGGGTGGGACCCACCAAGCCAGAACACCTGGCTCCCTGTTTCAGCCCCCTTTTTTTCAGCTGAATGGGTGACTCAGGTGTTCCAGGCAGCAGTTGAAACGGCCACCCAGATTTGTGTGAGTTTTTGTGCAGAGACCCGCTGTGCCAGCTGAAACAGCCGTGCTAGAGATGCATGGCACTCTTCCACCCAGGAATCTCCTGGTCTGTGGGCAGTAAAAACTCGTTTGGAAATGCAGCGATCACTCACCCTCTGCGTTCTAGCTGGGAATTGCACTCCAGAGCTGTTCCTATCCGGCCATCTTGGATTGTCTCCCTGGAAACATCTTTTCTAATAAAGTTTAACAATGATTTGATTGTAACCTAGTGATAATTCAACTAGATAAAATCTAACACTTAAAGCTTTATGGTCTCATAAAATTAAATACAGAATTAAAATGTCACTTTTTTACATATTTTTGTTACAGAGAAGCCTGATAAGTAAACAGTCAAAGACTTTTAAGCACATATGTGTTATAATAGGATATGATTCTATAGAGAAAGAAAATGGGAATACCACTTCAAGGAGAAAAAGAGATAAAGTTTCTCTCAAATAAAAATTAGTTCATGTATTTTTAAATGGACAATAGAGGGTATCAAATCCCTTTGGTACTTGGGTCTTTATAATGGATACCTTTAAAAGACATTTGTATAAGTTTTTATTTTAAAATCTCAATATTTACCATAGGGCATACATTCTCTGCTCCTCAACTGTATAAACATGTCATGCAAATTTCATAGGTGAACTTACCAATGTCCAAGGAATGCCCAGTTTTTTAAAATTCTGACTTTAAATTTGTATAGTGCTTTGAGTTGCTGTTTTATTTAATATTCTTTTATTGAAAATACAGGCTTTTAAGTCAGATGTCAATGCCCCACAGATCCTGGAACCGAGCCATATCAGCTCCCTGCTCAGAAAGCCATTTCACTGGCAAGATTTCATCACACAGTATCTAGCCCTTGTTTTGCTCCCAACCCTAACAGTTTCGCTGGTTATATTACAATATAATCTCCAAAATAAACAAACAATATAATCTCCAAAATAAACAAATCTGTTCTAAAAGTCACCCTCCAAACTAAAGATATCAACCTGATTAAATGCCTAAGGACTGGTGTTCCTTCCCCAGGTCCTGAGTCCTGCCACCTCATTGCCAGCATACTTACAATATCTTTAGCATTCATTCACCCTTACTGGACTCCTGACCAACCAATCAACAGGGAAGCATACAAAAAGATCCTGGATACTGAAATTGAAGCAGTTTAAGCCCATGGTGTATGCAGAGTGATTCTAAGTCTGCCTGATATAGACAAAGAACTACATACTGTGGGTTGTGGCTGAAAGGGTCAGGCTGATAATGTTCAAATCTCAGCTCTGCCCTTACAATTTGCCTGATCTTGGCCACTTTGCTTGAGTTGATTTCCAGGCCTGTAAACTGAGGGTAATTTAGGTTGTTATGAGTATTAAATCAGATAACACATAATTAAAAAGCACTTAAGACAACGCCTAGAAATGTTAAGTGTTGTATGAGTATCAACTGTTCTTTTATTATTACAGGTTTACACATAAGTACTTCAGTGCTGATTAGATATAAAGTAGATAAATGACCACTCAGTGCCTCACCAGGCATGGTACTGGTTATGCTTTCACTTAAATTCATTCTATATGAGCAAACACTCTGTCCTGTCCACATGTGCAGAGGAGAAATATAATGACAAGTAGCCTGGCCACTGATAATGCCACTACAAGAGGAGTGGCCATGGTCCAGTGGGATATAGATACCTGTTTGGTTCACCACTTCCTTTTAAAACCCACCTATTACATAAGATGGAGAAAGATGAAGGAAAAGAAGAGGAAAAAAAGAGAGAAAGCCTTGGACCTTGATATCAGGCATGGGAATAGAGCAGCAGCCAGTATTTTGAGTCATGAATCTTCCCCAATACTCAATACTTTTCCAACTTCTGGCTAAATTCCAATCCCACACAAAGCCATCCCTTAAATACAGCACCAAATATGATCTGCATGGAACAGAAGGGAAGAGTGCCAAGCCACCAAGTTCAAAAAGAAAAACTATTCAAACTTTGTTCCTCTCTGCAATTTCCGACGTTCTCCTTTCTGCATCTACTCTAAGTTAACCACAGCCTTCGAAAACTCACTTAGAAGACATCCCATTTTAAGAGAAAAAAAATTTTAAACAATTTCAAAAGACTACGTAAAAGGTTATTCTGTCTCTTCTCTCTGCATTGGACCTGAATGGTGCCTAAGGCCTCATGAGCAGCTCCCACTGTCCACTGTCTTAACTGCAAACCTCCTAGTTACCTAGCTGACCACAGGAGAGCTTTCCCTGCAGTTTTCCCATGGATTTTTCCTCCTGCACACTTGGCCTCAAGCTCCCTTGCCAAGGCCAGCCTGGGAAAGGAGCAACTTGCTCTCTCCTTCCCTAATTTCTACACTTTCCATGTCAATTTAGAAATAGAGGGCTCAACTTGCTTGGGTATCCCTTCAGTTTTTCTATGCGCTCTTTAAGGGCAAACACTCATCTTGGACACCCTTATATCATCAATACTCAGCACAGGTCTGGCTCCCAGGGCCTCAGCACAGGACTTATAAATGGGTACTCACCCACAGAAGGCACAGATACCTATTCCGTCAGGGGGATATCATCCCACTCCATTTCACTCTCAGTACTAGGTAAGCATTGTATTTAGAAAAGAATACACCTTGCAAACAACTCCTGAATATTCTTTCAGCCAAGAAGGATTTATCACCACTATGTTTAGTTTCAGTTTATAAAACTGAGGCATGAGAGAATAATCTTAGGGCAGGGGGCTGCCCCAAATGTAATAAACAGAATGCATTCAGAAAGTATCCCAAGAGAAAAAATGCCAACACAATCGCAATTTCTCACTTTAAAGAAATAAAGAACAACCACCAGATGACTGGTGGCTTCTTGTTGTTAACTAAAAGGCAGCCTCAAAAGACACTGGAAGGGGCAGAATGAGAAGCGTCTGTGCTGACCAGAAGCTGAAACCCTAAGCAAAAAAGCACAGCCGAGGCAGGGCACACATGGCCAGTACTCTACAGCTGAGAAGCAATTTTTAAAATTATTTCATCTGATCTTCATTTTTATTTTAGATAGTCAAAAAGTATTATTATAGTATCAATTTTACTTTTCTGGGCCTTGAGTCACCATAAAGAGATTTGACCCAATTCACATGCTATATGGCAGCAGAACCAGACCTCAGAGCTCAGATCTCCTAAACCCCAGTCCTGAGACCTGTCTCATCCCTAACAGTGGACAAACAAACACCTCTTTTTATCTCTATCTGGCCAGGAATCTTTCCAAAATCAGTATTTACTTATAAACTTGCATCTGTTGACAATGACCATCATTTCATAAATCATTTTGATAAAATGTCTAAATTCATAAATGCATAATTTTTTAAAGTCACTCTGAAAAATGCTAATACTCTCTTGATATTCACTTATTCTACTTTTGTTAATGCCATTTATTTTGATATAATTCTCCCTAATGACACTGTAAGAATCTGTGAAATAAATAAGCAAAGTACATAACCACTGTAGAGTACTATATACCAAATAGTTCTTTCCCATGGTGAACACAGTAAGACTCTACTCACTGGATTATTTTAAATCCTTCAAATACAGATCTACATGTTTTCTTTACTTTGCCAAACCTCAAAAGGCAATGCAATTTGTTCTAAAGAAGGTGATTAACATCAGTCTCCCAAGGCTTACCACCTCTACTTGAAGTGAAAGGTCTTAAATTATTGCTGACCTTAGTGGCATTTTCCCCCTAAGACCACTAAGGCATACAGACAAGAGATTTACAAAGGATTTTGCACCTTTCACCTTAATCAGATATTCAGATGGAAAACACAAGAATTTGCAAAAACACATTTCTATCTATGAGATATGTAACCACAGAAAAGACAACATTCTGCCCCCTTCTGCTCAAGAAAAATATGAGTAATTCTCTAACCAATTAATTTCAGTCAAGTTACTCAGAAGCTAAGTATTTTTCCTTTTAGTTTACTATTTCAGAGGGCTGTAAAATACCAGTAAGTACACTGCACTTCTGGGCTGTGCCAATTTTACAATTGTTTTAACATCAAAATGAGAAACTATACCCAAATACTTTAGCCACACTTGAAAATTATAACACGTGCTTTGAACACAACAGGAGGGACAAGAAAACAGGCTTTGGGCCCAAGAGCCAGGGGGAAACGAGGACTTTGGAATATAAAATCAGCTGTAGCCACTGTCCATGGGACATCTTGAAATGTGTTGAGGCCTCACTTCCATAAACACTAAAATACCACTGCTGTCATCCTCACCTCATCGGATTACACGGGAGAAGTATACAGATGATATGTAAAGAATCTACCATCTATGTGGCATGCAACTGTCACATTTCCTTTTCCTTACTTCCAGGAAACCAGGAGAAATGGCAGCAAATTTATGAATCAAGACCACAAATGGAAGAAAAACTAGGGCTGGGGAAAACCATACCCTTTGGGGTCTGTAGACACAAGGGAAAAATATAAGGCAAGGTTATTGCCCAAGGCTATTCTGTAGTCATAGGCTCCAACGATGATAACAGCTATTCTGGACTGGGCACTGTGCTTTACACAGGATGACCAAGGAAGTAGAATTCATCCCCTTTTCATAGGTGAAGGACTAGAGAAGCTATGTGACTCTCACAGCTAGAAAATGGCATAGCCAGGTTGAGAACTCAAGTTTAATGAGGCTATTATAACCTTTAGAACTCACCCAGGGACACAAGGATTGAAAAAAGTCATATTATTTGATCTCTGAAGCAAACCCATGAATGAGAATGCCACCAATTGACTCTATTTGCAGATAGGAAGTGAGTTCGCCAAAGTTAACAACTTCACCCTTCAGATGACAGTAAGCAGTAGTGTTGGCCCTTGAGTGCAGTTCTGTCAACCCTAAACTCCTTTTTTTCTCATGCTGCCCATGATTTCCCAACTGTTCTGGAAAGCTGACCCACTTAGGACATATGTGCGGGATCCTAGCAGACCCCTGTATGGGTCCCAATTTCCCACTTCTTTTTGTATCCATACTGTTTATCATGCGGCTCTGCAGCCTCACATACCATGAAGTGAGGACTATTTCCCCACCCTTCATTGTAGGCTGGGCTTGTAACTGGCTTTGGCCAGTAAAAGAGGTGGAAGTGACAAGGTACTCTTCCCCAGCATTAGCCCAGAGGTCTTGGTTCACTTCTGCTTTCTCTTTGAAACAAGAGATTACATGAAGAAGAGTCCAACTGTCCCAGTTCAGGACATCCTAGACCAGCCTATAGGACAACACCAAGTTTCAAGAAAGCTCAGCCAAGATCACCAAGGAGAGACACACACATGAAGTATACGAAGCCCAACTTAGGTCAGCAGAGGCACCCAGAGAACATGAAGAATAGTAAATGGTGGTTGTTTTAAGTCACTTTGTTACACAGCAATAGCTAACCAACATACCTTGTTTGCCAATTTGGATAGCCTTTTTTAAAATATGTTCACATAAAACTTTGTTTAACCAAAAGATTTGTATGCATTTCTACCTATGAAAAATTTTGCTTAGTTAAAAGATTTTGATGCTTTAAAAAAATAAATTTGATACCAGGTGGGGTGTCCTATGCCTATAATCCCAACACTTAGGGAGGCTGAGGCAGGAGTATGGCTTGAGGCCATGAATTTGAGACTAGCCTGGGCAACATAATGAGAAGCCGTCTCTTAAAAAAAAATTTTGTAAAGCAGCAAGGAATAGTGCTGCATGCTGCTTCAGAGTCCTAGCTACTCTGGAGGCTGAGGTGGGAAGATCACTTGAGCCTGAGAGGTCAAGACTACAGTGAACTATAATCATACCACTGCACTCCAGCCTGGGTGACAGAGCAAGATCTTGTCTCTCAAAAAAAAAAAGTAAATAAAACGTGCACACATGAAAGGTACCTTTGGAGCACTGACTCAAATGATGAGATTTAAAACTCATTTATTTTCTGCCACCACCCAAAAGAATTTAATGCATTTATAATGATACATAAAATACAGCAAAATAAATTAAAATGACATGAGAAAAGTGAAGAGAAGACTAAGAATCAGGCCAGCAAAAAGAGCCAGAAATGAGGATAGACTGCACAGATGAATGCTCTGGCAGTTTGCTTTCTGTCCAGCTACGATCCACTCTTCAACTGGTAACAGAATCTATTTTTTTCTTGGAGCCCAATCACAGGAGTGATTTGTACCATGGGGAAAGAGAATCTCTCTTTCCACTAGGCTTGGAGCTGGAGGGATTCAGCCTGTAACTCCTTAGAAACATCACATAGAGAGAAAAGATGCTTAGCAAGGAGGACTTGGAATCCCGTGCCCACCTTTGGCCTTCTCTGTTATATGTTACAAGAGTCAACAAATTCCCTGTCTGATGTAGGCCAGCTTTGACTGAGGTTTTCGGTTCAATATAAAAGTTCTAATACTACAAAACATATGTTTGAATCTGGCTTTCTAACAGCCAACAGAAAAAATAAACTTGATGGGTTATATTACTCACTGTGTCCACGAGAAGAATCTAACTGCACAGAAGAATCACACCTTTCCCTGAACCAGAAAGAAATCTCTCCAGAAGGTCATCATAGAGATTTTATATGACATAATACAACATCACTAATATCTTCCTAACAGCCACAACACTACATTTGAAATGCTTTTTCTTAGAGCACACTTCAATACAGGAGGATGGCATCAAAGTAAAGCATAAATCAGGAAAACACTACTCTGTGTTATGTATGGGGAGGGAGGCATAATATGACACATGTACCCATGTTCAGATAACCTGGTTGGGTTGGGAGTGGGGACAACTTTACCTCCCAAAGTCTCCGTCGATTCTCTTAGCCAAGCTTTTATTCGTAAATGGGAGGCAGTAAGTTTGAGAATATCATACCCTCTCAGCACGGTACATAGCACATACTTAGTGCTCAATATATGGTTATCACTTATGACTATCAGTGCTAAGCCCCTGAAATAAGGCTTATCTATGTTGTCAATATTTAAGAAGAAAGCCACAGGCCTTAACAGTCTAGTTGCTGCAGTCTTTGGTGTCACCTGTGAATGGTAGCTACAGTCTCAAGTACAGAGAGAAAGAGTGAACTTCGCTTATGCTAAGAGCATAGCTTAGCAGATGAAGCCTATAGCAAATGTTCAAATCATCTAAAATCTTGCAGACAGCCCTTCAACACCCACTTCTTGTTAGCAAGCAACCGCATGCTGTATCAGGCACTCTCTCAGATGGGACCCAATGTTCTAGACATGTTTCCCATGCTCACCTATCAAAAATGGCCCAATGATCCAAGTCTTCTTCTCTGATGCTGTGCCATCTGACAAACTAATTTGAACTAAGATATAAGCTGATGACAATCCTCATACTCTTTAAGAGACTGGAGAGATCCTTGAATCAAATGTCATTTTACAAGGGAGAATCTAAAGATGTCAACTTATTGGGGTGACAGCTAGTTAGAGATGTCATATTTAAGATAACTTAATGAGCCACCTGTCCTAGAGACTACAGTTTGACAAGGACCTTTTTTCCTTGGCCAAAATGATAAGCTAGTAGAAATTTCAAGTGCTTTAACAGACCAATATTCCCATTTTGAGGTTTGTGAGACTTTTGAAAACTACTACAATCCAAGCACCAAGCTTTTGGTCCATGCTAATGGGGCACCTAAGACAAATTATTCTGCAGTGTTCATATGTTTCAATGAACATGAAGTAAAGGACTAAGTGCTGGAAAATAATCTTCCCAAAAATACTTTGCAGATCATCTTGTCTCATGATCTTCCCTGAATGAGTCATCTCAAAATGCAGCTCAAATCTGCAAATTTAGAGATCTAAAATCATCTATGTTCTGATTACTCCAAAATGTCTTTATTCTGTTTTTTTTTTTTTTTTTTTTGAGACAGAGACTCACTCTGTTGCCCAGGCTGGAGTGCAGTGGCACCATGTCGGCTCACTGCAGCCTCCATCTCCTGAGTTCAAGCAATTCTCTTGCCTCAGCCTCCCAAGTAGCTGGGATTACAGGTACCCACCACCATGCCTAGCTTATTTTTTAATATTTTTAGTACAGATTGGGTTTCACCATGTTGGCCAGACTGGTCTTGAACTCCTGACCTCAGGTGATCCACCTGCCTTGGACTCCCAAAGTGCTGATATTACAAGCATGAGCCACCATGCCTAGCCCTGTTCTTTCACTACACTCTAAAACTTTCAGACTGATGCCACATTTACTAGAGGTCACCAAGTTGCGAGACAGATACAAAGCAGATAAATTTCTAAAATGTGCTTTGTTTCATAACTCATTTTCTCTTTTGATGCCAAAAGCCTCTGCTTTATAAAAGAATGCTCTCTGGCCAATTACAGTTTGGTATGTAAAAATTCATTTATTAACAGTAATCCTCAGATGCTTTCTTAACACTCCTCAGAGAAGATGTGATAAATTCTGTGCAAAGACAGGGTCTTTGAGTCACTGTTACTCTCCTTCCAGTAGCTCTTCAACTTTAATGAGGATGAAAATCATATGAGGTATTTCTTTACCAGTTTCTGACTCTGTAGGTCTGGTGAGGCCAGGAATATGCATTTTTAACAAGTGCTTCAGGTGACTGTAGTGCAGGTCTCCAGCATCCAGTGCCTTCCATGGCACTGAGCAATGCTGGCTTTTCATGATGCCAATACTGAGGTGATTATTTTGCTAATTTCAGGGAACATTTTTCTTTTAAAACATAATGTTGATCCTGTTTATAAAAGCTATATATATATAACCACATATACATACTTCTATGTCACGTATACAACCTCCCAGCACCACAACTATCAAAGCCTTGGACCCAGAAACGGAATGTGTGAACCACATGAAATTGCCAATATTCAACCCTTTTTCACTTATGAAAGTACAAGGTTCCTATGCTTAAATCTGTAATCTGCATGAGAATGGGGGAACAGACTGATGGACCCTTCTTATCCTGAGCATTAATTACACATGAAGCCCTATCACCCCAGGGGCCACTAAATCACAGCACTGGTTCTCTCATTTAGTCTTTATAATAATCCTGCAAGGGGACTGGGCATAGCAGCTCACCCCTGTAATTCGAACACTTTGGGAGGCTGAGGTGGGAGGATCACTTGAATCCAGGAGTTTTGAGACCAGCCTGGGCAACAAAGCAAGACCTCTGTCTCAAAGAAAAAAAAATAAATTAAATTAGCCAGGCATGGTGATGCACCTATGCTCCCAACTGCTCAGGAGGCTGAGGTTGAAGGACTGCTTGAGCCCAGGAGTTCAAGGCTGCAGTGAGCTATAGATCATGCTACTTGTGCTCCAGGCTAGGTGACAGAGTGAGACTCTGTCTCCAAAAATAGTAATAATCATCCTCCTCCTCCTCCTCCTGCAGGCTATTTTTAAAATGAAATAACATGCCCAAGGCCTCATGGCTACTCAGAGGTAGAAGGAGAACTCAACTCCAGGAAGACCTGATGCAACCAGAGGTTACTACTGCCCTTCTTTCTACAGCTCAGGAACCCCCATGGCTGATGTCACAGCCTCAGACCCCCACTGTGTCCTTTCCCTCTCTGAGCAAGGTCAGAAAGAAAAGCAGAGGCCCTTTTAAAAGCCACATACATGGGATGAAAATGATGACTGACAGAGAGAAGAGGGAGAACCTCCCACACACAGAGAACACAATGCCAACGGGAACCAATGACCTGACTCATTGTGAAAATTTTACACTACCTTCAGTGTTCAAGATTTCAGAAGTTGAGGAAGTTGAAAACACAGTTTATGAGGTTGTTGTCAGAGTAGCCTCTTTTTATTAAGTTTTATCACTTGAGAGTATGCTAGGCTGAATGAAAAGGAACGAGAACATGCCTCCTGTAATGAGGATGAGACTGATGTTATCATGATGCAGTCTGAGCTCTGTGTAGGTATAATTCATTTCATTCTATATCAGAAATAAAAGGCAGCAGAGATAATATATATTATTCCCTGTCATGGAATCTTCTCTCTGGTTATACCAGGTTATTTTAATATACCAGTAACTAAATCAAATCCCCCTAGAGCACAGTCATGATAAATCTGCTGCGTAGTAAATTTCATTTTTTAGTGATCAGTATTATATCAAAATGCTACTTTATAGCAATAACTGATTTATAAATTTTTATTACACACGATAAAACTATAGTCTTACTTTTATATATTTAATTAACAAAAGGTAACACTTTTTCCTTTAAATTTAGCAACCGAGTCTCTACACACCTATAAATTGCTAATGGCACCAGGCACAAAACACCCAGCCTGGTTCTATTGTTAAGGTTATTTGAGATACTTAAAGTCAAACCTGACAGGATGAAACAGCCTTAAGCACAATAATTTGATTTTTTTTCCTTGTCCAAGGGAACTTCTTTCAATCATTTCTTCATTCATTCAACAAATGCTTAGTGAGTGACTATTAGAAGCTAAAATTTTTGAGTAATTTGGTTTTATACATCATGAGTATTTTAGAAGGAATCCTTTAAACCACTTTATAATTGTATATCCAGATGGAATATCACACTGAGTCCATTTTAAGTCCATTTTAAGCATGCGCTTATTACATGATGTAAAGTACCTCAAGCTACTGAGAAGAGAGAACAAATAGTATCCATCAAAAACAGACTGGGCCATGCACAGTGGCTCAGATGGGAGGCTGAGCTGAAAAGACTGCTTGAGCCCAGGAGTTTAAGACCAGCCTGGCAATGTACCAAGACCCCGTCTCTATCAATTTTTTTTTAATTAGCCGCGCAGAGTGGCTCGGGCCTATGATCCCAGCTATTCAGGAGGCCGAGGTGGGAGGACTGCTTGAGCCCAGGAGTCAAAGCTCATTTAATGAGCTATAATCAGTGATCCTGCCACTGCACTCCATCCTGGATGACAGAGCAAGACTCCTTCAGAGAAAAAAAAAAAATACACACACACACACACACACACACAGACTATACAAAGGGTCTGGTCCAATTCCTTCTCACCCTCTGTCAAAGCCTACCTTTGAGCCCATTTTGATTCCATAGCTGGAAGCCCGGGTGATTCCATAGCTGGAAGCCTGGGAGAAGTAATGGGGCCTTGGACTCCCAGAGTAACCCACACTAATATGCACTTTTCTCACTGTATGCAATAAATCTGCTTTCTGCATACTGAATAGAAAGAGAATAAAATGAATATTCACCCATCTGAAAAACTGATGCTCTATAAGCTTTTATGCTTTGCAGCCCATAAAAAGTAAATGCTTTGCTTCTGCTTTGGCTGGTACATGTTGAAATAAATCATTCTGTTAAACAGTGGCCTTTTCTTCAGAGGGAGATGCTAAAACCTCATCAGTTTTGACAAGTCTCTGACTCCTCTCCTCTCATTCATCTCTCCTGCAATCCTTGCTCTTTTAGCCTGCAAGGTCATTTCCAGCCCCTACTGGCCCCCATTTTGAAAGGAAGCCACACAGCCTTCTTCAGATTCTCTCTCCAGCCTGCCCTGACTTGCAATCCAAGGCCCAACACTTGTGTTTCATATAAAGTTTTTGATGACTCATTAGTCTTCTGAGTTTTCAGCAGGAAAAATGGCTGAATCCGATCTCCAGGCAGATTTTCATAACTTCTTGAATTACATACCTAAACCCTCAATGCTGTAGAATTCATTTCTTGCAGATGTAAGAAAAATACAGACAAGCCACTTCCTAAAGATGTTACACACCTACACAGAGCCACCCAGGCCACTGCTTTTTCTGGTCTACTACAAGAAGGCCCCAAAGATTAACATGAACCCTTAATTAGTTGGCAAATATATACTACTTCTTCCAGTTTCACCACTACATGTAGACTAGCAGCAACATATGACACAGCAGAAAAAGAAGAGAAAAAAATGAGTAAGACTAGCAGGGGAATCTAAAGTTGTCTCTGGGTCAGTGCTGAATTTCAACAAGCCGCATAACTACAACTTCCACTAGAGAATTCAATTTTACAATAAAGAGTTATAGATACACATGTAAGTGGATGAAACTCCACTCTCGTGCCTTTTTTGAGCTGTCCAGGAAGCCCTCTGTGTATGGGGCTGGGCCCTGCTTGGCTCAGGCAGGTGGATTTAGGAACGCAGCTACACCTAGTGATCAGCTGTGGATCGCAGCAGGAGCACTCGGCAACAGGGAAGCACTCTTCAGCTGTTTCTCAGAAAGGCCGGCTACAAAGCCTTCAGGATCAATCTATTAAAAGACCTCATGATTACTTTTATTCACCTGGAGTGTTAAATGACAGAGATGCAGTGGTTGTCTTTGGGGGTTCAGAGAAATATTAGGCTCAATTTTAGGATACACATTGTCAGTACTTTAAATAAATGTCCAAGGAAAACCTTTATTTTCTATTTGGAAGTTGAGTTTATTTCCAAAGGCAAAGTTTCACATTTTCACATTAGAATTCCAAATCTTACATCTATTAACTTCCAGTTCTCTCCTGAGAAATTCCCTGTTACTTTCCATTTCAGATTTTGAAACTTTTAATACATGAATAACTTTTCAAAGTGTGGTAATTATATCTTTTTTATCTTTTTCCATTACCATCCACAAAGGGGTCTTACAAACATAACTGCTCAATAAATATTTGCTTGAATTAAATATCTGAATAAGCATTATTAATAAGCACTATTATTCTAATAAGCACATGAGACTACATGCTTCTTACGACAAGCCAACAAATATCTCCTATACAAAATATCAACCCAGGGAAATTTCCAATGCCTATCCATTACAACAAAATTTAATTGCGACATTGTGGTAAGTAAAAATATAGGAAACTTCTTTATTCACCTGAGTTTTACAACTGGCTGGGTCCAGTCTCTTCCCCAGTGTCTGGCCAGAGACAGCACAATCACATCACCATGTTGGTAGTACTAGCCATATTAATCAAAAGGCTAAGCAGTAATGAATGAATGTAATATTTTTACCCCCAGTTCTCTTTCAGCTCGTCAAGGGAGGCTGATAGGGCAGGCTGAGGATCTCAGTTCTTTTAGAACTAGGGTTCTCCAATTTCAGGCCACATCAGAATCCCATGGAGGGCTTGTTCTAACACAGATTGCTGGGTCTCATCCCCAGGGTTGTGCATTCAGCACCAGAAGGTTTCAAGTCTAACAACTTTCAAAGTAATGTTGATGCTGCTGGCTCAAGGACAACACTTTAAAAACTCCTCTTTCAGGACAACGTTTCTTCAAGTGTGGTTACAAACCGTGACCACCCAGGGATGCTGGCAGACCGCCGTCTTGGACATCAGAATCACCATAGCTGGGCCCCAAGAAGCAGCCTTTGAAAGGAGGACTCCAAATGCTCCTCGTGGACAGCAGGTTTTGAGAGGCACAGATTTAAACCTAGCTCACCATCAACACTGGCGCAGTTTCCCAGGCCCTCCCCAAAACCAGCTAATGTCACTGAGGCAGGATGTCACTGTGATCTACCTGCACAACTGCCACTCTTCATGGCCCCCCCTCAACTTTCCATGTGTTTCTCCTTCACAGCAAAGAGGGCATAAGGGAAGTGACCCTCCCTTGCTAGGATCTCTGGAGCTTGTCACATCCCACACCTGAGAACAGAACACTTCTCATCCTGTTTTTGTCTTTTTCTCTCACATACTCCCAGTCCCTTAATTATGCACTGGCCTTGCCAGCTGCCACACCAATGTTGGGGGCACTACAGACTAGGAAGATTGGTGACTAAATCTTTCCTCCTCCCCACCCAAGGCAGCCCAATTTATTTTTCTCTGCTAGGTTTTTCAGAGCTACAGTGTAAACTCAGGCTTTCTGATGACTAAACTGAAAACCACCACAGTATTTTAGGAAGCAAAGAAGTATCATCCTCTTATAATGGAAGATTTACAGTATTTTGTACCTCTTTAAAATGTTGCATTTGTGAGTTGGAAAGACAGTAATAATTAAACCTTCCCTCATTTATAAAATAAGCCTATTAACATGCATGTTGTATTCTTAAAGATAGTAAGCACACTAAAAAGTGAAACTGTAGGAAAGTTGGTTTTCAAAGAGAAGAATCTGAGAATTAAAGTAAAATGCATGGTGGACGTCACCCCTAAGAAAAACGTTTCACTGTTTAAAAGCATAAAATTCATTAAAATGCCTGATTCCCTAAATGAAAACTAAGCCTTGGGGAATTTAGATAATACATACTCATTCTAGAAAACTTAATAAAATCTAAAACAAAAATGGAAAGAAAACAATACTTAATGTAATACATAGTTTCTCTAGCAAAATAGATATACTGTATACAGTCTGACAATTCCTAGAGTGTATTACAGTCCTTAGAGAATTAAGAAAAATTTAAATAAAGCTACTGACTTTTCTAGAATTGTTACAGAATTACTTAAATTCTGAAACCAACTTTTACCAAATCTAAAGGCTAGGCTATGCTTCATTTATATAGAATATATATAATCTGAAGACATAATTCAAATTATTTGTTCATTAAATTCATTTTGAATTACCCAAATTATGTACACACCTATCCATATATCACTATATATCAGTAGATTATTTTCTTAAAATCTGTAAAGATAACCCTTTGAAAACATGAGAGACTAAAACCTATAATTTTCTAGATACGAACAATTTATTATGCTTAAGCAATTCTTCTTTACATATACATAACACTAAGAATGTTATAGTAATTTCTTGGCATATTTCTTTCATGCTCACTGATTTAAATTCGAAGTATTTTCCTCATATCAATTATCAGTCTAGCGAAAGCATCTTGAAAATGTAAAATACTATGACTACAGTAATCTGAAAAAAAAAATAAACCTAACGGCTAAACAAATCTATTACCACTCTTTGTAAAGGGTGCTTTAAAATTCTGTATTTTGAAATAATTTCAGATTTATAGAAGACTTGCAAAAACAATACAGTGTGTGTAAGTATACCCTTCACCCAGCTTCCCCTAATGTTAACATCTTACATAAACAGAGCAGAATTTAAACTAAGAAATTAACATTGGTACCATACTACTAAGTTACAGGCTTTATTCAGATTTCAGCAGTTTTCCCACAAACATCCTTAAAATATTATTTTAAAAAGTTAATTTCTCCACAAGAGTCCCAAATCACAAGTTTAGGTTTAATATATTTCAACTACTACTGTAGCTGAAACAAAGAGCTAAGTCTGTATTTCTACTTCTGCAAACCAAAGCTTGCTTGACAGAGCTTAATACATCAAAACCATTATAAGGTAGAACTAAACACTTCATTGTATTATATATGCTGAAACTTGGCTTTTAAGAAATTGGGTCAAAGAGGAATAACTTGCCAACTCATTGGCTCCTCACCATGCAAAAGAGAATTTCTAACAAAAGTAAAATGATTTAACTTTCTTCCTCATGTCTTACTTATACACCACCTTACCAGTTACTTTTGGTGAACACTAAAGGCCTAGAAGATATAAAGTGAACCTCTATCATTTTGCCTAACAAATTAGAAACTGTAATGATAAAAAACAATTTTTTAGGCCAGGCACAGTGGCTCATGCCTGTAATCTCAGCACTTTGGGATGCCAAGGTGGGAGGATCACGGGTCAAGAGAACGAGACCATCCTGGCTAACATGGTAAAACCCTGTCTCTATTAAAAATACAAGAATTAGCTGGGTGTGGTGGCATGTGCCTGTAGTCCCAGCTACTTGGAAGGCTGAGGCAGGATAATCGTTTGAACCCAGGAGGCGGAGGTTGCAATGAGCTTAGATCACGCCACTGTACTCCAGCCTGGTGACAGAGCAAGACTCTGTCTCAAAAAAAAAAAAAAAAAAAATTGTTTAATGAAATGCTTACAGTACACAAAGTCATCACAGGCCCAAATCCTAGTTCTTTTCCAGTAAGTTTAGCATTCTATTTCTGGTGTCTGGTATCCAAATCATGTTTAGTACACCTTTATAAATGCTTAATTAACAATCTTAACAATTCCAAACCCATTCCAAAAGAGGACAGGAGAGCACTGCAGAAGGCAAAGGGCAGAGTGTTTCGTGTAGACAATACCTGAGTTATACAAAATCCCTTGGCTGATTATATATATAAACGCTCATGATTAGTCCACTGGGAGGCCTAAAGAGAACCCGGTGTGGAAAAGGCAAGCCAATTCTAACTTTTAACAATCACTTCTCTTCCTCCATTTTATTATATATTGGTCCATTCACACACTATTTGAACATGTGCAAATGATCAGCATTCACATTAGTGATTTATTCAACAAATAGTAATGCCTGTGAAATCTAAGGATCTATGAGAAAGCCAGAAGAAAATGAAAACTGGCTTTCCTCAAGGAGCTTACAATCTAGCTCTTCTGTCTCTAAAATGTATTCCCATGTCAAGTGAAAAGCAGCCAATTACTACAATTTCTGGAAAAAACATAAAAAAGAAATGTGTCAATGCCACTCCTAGCATTCAGAATTAACTTTCTCAACATACCAAAAACAAACAAACAAAAAAACCACACACACCCTGATTCACACCTGTAATCCCTAAACACAATATGGACAGGAACAAAAAACATTATGAAGTGAACCATATCTGATCCTTGCACATATGAAATTTGCCAACTTCACTTTTCACATCTTTTTTTAATGAAACAGAGTCTCACTCTGTCACCCAGGCTGGGGTGCAGTGGTGCGATCATAGCTCACTGCAACCTGGAACTCCTGGGCTCAATCAATCCTCCTGCCTCGGCCTCTAGAGTACCTGGGACGATAGGCACACACCACCACACCCAGACAATTCAACTTCACATTTTTTAAAGTTCATTGTTTCTGAGGCATGGCTTGGATGCTGCCCTTTACCTACTAACATGCCAGGATGACTCTGGCTTTCCAAATAGAAAACAAATCACATTTCACTTAATGGTATTAACTCAACAAATAGATATATTTCTTCCAAATGAAAAATCAGGCTAAATTTTAGTAGAAGTCTATTTTGGCTTGACTGATCATTTACATCAGCCTTAACAAGGACATGGATCAGTACGACTGAGGCTGAAATACTTTTTGGTGATGAGGAACTCGCGGTTTAAATAAGTGATATAAATATTTGTTTCCACCTCCTTGCACACAATTTAAAAATCCATCCAAACGATATTTGACACAGCTTAACTTTAAACAAATCTCAGGCAAGGAGTTATGGATCTTAATAAAGAGAAAACCATCACTAGGGCGCTCATATTTGGCTTCTAATACTAATGAGTTACAAGGATCTCAAACTGGCCAGTGCTACTCTATTATTCACTAATAAGAACGCAGACCAAATTCTGTATCAGTTTTATCATCAGACAACAGTGCATTATTGCGTTAAAACCTCTGGAGCATGTGCAATTACCAGACAGTTAGGGAAACACAAAACTTGAAGAAAGGATATTTCTGTATTGAAGTTAATGGCTTGGGTTTCAAAACCTACAAGTTCCACTCTTTCTCTGAGGCCAACTGTGATCAAGGGTCCTGCAGATCAGCAACACAGGAGACACTACTAATGTGCCTGTGAGTCCAGAGCTCCACCAGCCAATGGTCCTGTACCCCAAGAAAATAAAAAGGTTTCCACGTACCAGAGGACCAAAGGTTTTTACTGTTTAAAATATTATCTTTACTGTTAACCAAAATCTCCTTAATCAAATTCTTAAAAAGCCCAACTTACTCATTCAACTCACTTGTTCCCAAGCACAGAGACCTATTTTGCAAACACTAAGTTTCAGGCCAAAGAGCAGGCTTTTCTAATTAAAAGAAAATGAAGAAAGCCCACCGCTCCCACTGCATGTGTATCTTAATGAAACTAATCTAATAAACACTAGAAAGGTGTGTACACATGGGCCAGCATTTGCGGTCCATCCACGTATGCTACATCCCAGGTATTATAGGTGATCCTGAAGGTTGTAAACCCCTGTAACGGCGTGCTGGGTTCGGCCCCACGCCGGACCCCCGACACCGATCCACAGATCCTCTCCATGAGGGGCTCCTCTGGGCTTAGAACGCCCCTGCGCTCGTGTGCAGGCACACACGCGCGCACACTCGCACTCTTGCTCGCACACCGCCAGTGCCTCTCCTTTCCACCTGGGATCCCCGGACAGCCGGGCTGGGTGAACAAGTTACCGCTGGCCGCGGCGCTCCGCTAGGGGGCTGAGGGTGGGGAGGGGGAGCCCGGAGGGGCGCAGGACCCCGGCGGCCAGGGCCTGGGGACCTGGGGACCTGCCCGCTCCCTCCGCGGCCGCGGAGCCCTCCCGCTAGGACCAGCGAGAAACTCAAGACAGGCCTCTCCACAGACGCTGCGCGGCCGCTGGGACCTACCGGGGTCGCCAGCCGCGCTGGGCAGGGGGCGACAGGAAGGCAGGGCACTGGGAGACCGCCACCGCCGGAGCTGCTGCCAGGTCTCAGTGATCGCTGCGGGCGCAGCCGAACACCAGCGGCCTGGGCCCAGGCACTGCTCGAGGTCGGCGGGGACAGCGCAGCGCCTACGCCAGGCGGCCGGGCGGCTGCAACTGGGAACTTTAAGCAAAGTTTTTTGCTGTTCCTTTTGTAGCCGGCCAGGGACTCGGAGTGGCAGCCGCCCAACCTTGAGCACTAGCCCAGGCCGCGGAGGGACGGGGTCCGAGCTGGCGGTCCCGGCTGGGGAGCTCGCCTCCGGGGTCGGCCCGCTCCGCCCGCCCGAAGACTCGGCGCCTGACCGCCCCTCCTGCCCCTTGCCCAGAGCCCGGCTCACGAGCAGAAGCGGTGTCCCGCCCGCCGCGCCCCTCGCCCGGCCTCGACGCCAGCCTAGGGTTCTCCCACTAGGGAGCTGCCGGCGTCCCGGGCGCCCCAAGCCGGCCCGCGCGCCTCGGGGGCGGCAGATGCGGCCCCGCTTACCTGAGAACGTTTCGCCCGCCGCAGTTAGCAAAAGTCCGGCCAAAGTCGCCAGGCAAGTCCCAAGTCTCTTCATGGTGCTGAGTGCGCGCCGGGCCGCTCCGCGGCGGCGGTGGGTGGGCGCGCGAGGGCGGAGGGGGCCGGGAGCTTTGGTTCGGAGGCAGCCAGAAAAGAAGGGTCAACAGCAGAGCGCTGAGCCAAGCCCCCAAAGTGCCAACAGTTGCAGAAGTCCGAACTCCGGCGGCTCCCGGGGCGCGGGTACAGGGTCCTGGGTCCTTCTCCCCTGTCCCTGGCCCCACTCGGCGTCTGGCGCCGCTGTAAGAGGGAGCGGAGGGCGCGCCCGCGGTGCCAAAATCTTCCCTCGGTTCCGGCGGCTGAGCTCGCCGCCTCTCGCCTTCCCCTGCCCGGGACCCGGGACCCGGGCTGCCAGCCGAGGCCGTGGCCGTGGCCGTGGCGGTGGCCGTGGCCGCGCGCGTTCCACCCGCCGCCTCTCCACAGGCAGCCCCGAGCCTAGCCACGGGCGGCGGCGCGCCGATGGCCGAGCCCGCGCCGGCTACGCGCGGGGCTCTTGCTCCCCGACTGACTGGCGGTGCCCCGCAGGCCGGCTGAAGGGAGCGCTCACGTCACGGCCGCCCAGCGCCGCCGCGGCCCGCTAGAGGGCGTGAGCGCCCGCGCCCCGCCGACCCGCGCCCCACCGCCTCCGGGAGCTCGGCTGGGGGCGGCCCCGCAGCCACCGCCACTGCTGCCGCCGAAGCGGGCGTCCGCCGCGCTGGGAGGAGCGGTCACCGTGCTCCCCCCGCCCACCTCCTCGCCCCGGCCGCGTCTTCTATTTTAGTGGCTGGCTCTGGGGAGGGTGACTGTGGAAGGGGCTGCGCGGCCGCCAGAAGTTTGTCCCGGGTCACGAGCCGGGAGTAGTTTGTGAGCTCGGCGGGGCGGGACCAGCGGCCTGCGACCCCGCGGGCGCGGCCAGGCGGCTTCGAGTCCAGCTCCGGACGGCGATGTCACCAAACAAGGCCAGCTGCCCCCGGAGTCGTCGGGCCTGCGTTCCTCGGCTGCTCCGGGGAAAGCGAGCCAGGCGATCGCGGAGGCTCCGGAGGGCTGCGGGCTCCACTGCGCCGCCGGCAGAGCGAAGTTGGCGGGCGCCTGGAGATGGCGCGGGAGCCGGGAGCGCCAAGTCCAGCGATCGCCAGCCCGCTCCCGGCCGGGCCCGCCGGGGACACGCGGCTGGCCCCGCGCCCCGGCGCCCGGAAAGCAGGGCGCTCTTCTGCCGTTCTGCCTCCTCATCATGCCTCGGCGTCCCATGTGGGCCTGGAGCGAGCCGCTGGCAGTGCACGGAAGGCTGTGGTCACACCAAAACCAGGGTTTGGACATAACCCTTGGTTTCTGTATCTGATGCAAAGTGCTGGGAAACGGGAGAAAGAAAAGTGAAGAGTGAATCAAGTAATGTCTTGAAATATTTTAGTTTTACTATTTTGGGTCTGAGATGATTGTTTTATTAAGTGAATAAAAAAAACCTTACAGTGCTTCAGCAAAGAGTAAATTTTTTATTTTAATTGTAAATTTTTTAGTAAGTGAGCCTTCTGTCTTCCAGGGAATAAGCATATTGAGCCAGCACCACCAGACAGCTGTAAGCTCCTGGCCTGCTAACTGAACGCAATAGAAGCCTTGGGAAGAGGTTAAATTAGGAACCAAAGTAACTGAGAGTGACAGGGTTCTAGCAGTGATTCCTGTTAGAAGGCAAACCGGTGATGCAGAGGCGCCGGGGAATTCTTCTGCACTTCTTCCACAAGAGGGGTCCTCTGACAGCGTTCACTGCTTTCTAGCGCTTATAAAGACGTAAGAAATAAATGGATCCCACACTCTCATTGACTGTCTCCAGTGTACACCAGAACCAAGAAAGATACAGCTGTCATTCCTCCCAAGGCGAATTCGGGCACTAGAAGATTTTGCCTTTAGTGTAGCAACCAACACTCCTCTTATTTCAGGAACTCCACTTACTAGATACTTACCAGACCTGCTCTTTAAAAGTCTCTGTATTGGCCAGGTGTGGTGGCTCACGCGTGTAATCCCAGCACTTTGAGAGGCCGAGGAAGTCGGATTCACGAGATCAGGAGTTCAGGACCAGCCTGGCCAACATGGTGAAACCCTGTCTCTACTAAAAATACAAAAATTGGTTGGGCAGAGTGGCACGTCCTGTAATCCCAGCTACTCAGGAGGCTGAGTCAGGAGAATTGCTTGAACCGGGACGGGGAGGCAGAGGTTGCAGTGAGCCGAGATCATGCCACTGCACTCCAGCCTGGGCTACAGAGCGAGACTCTGTCTCAAAAAAATAAAAAAAACTCTATATTAATCATTTACTTCTTAATATGACCTTAATATGTAAGGTCCTGCCACTTCTCCCAACTATGTGCTTGTGGAGCCTCATCTTTAACTGTGAAATGACCATTGAAGTCTCAGGAAGAAAGCAATGTCTTCAAGATCAGCAAGAGAGGATGGTCAAATCTGCAATCTGGGCTTTCCATTTTGATGTACTTGTGTTCTATACTGGAGTTCATATTTGCTTTTAAAAAAAAAATAGTAATAGGCTTTCCAATGGAGTTTTTCTGCTGATGGGAAGACAGGTGGAAGCTAAGAGGATAAAAGTTGATCTAATCACATTGCTTCAGAGTAACTTCTTTAAAATAGGTGAAGAAGTTAATATTAGGGTTGGATTTCATTTGCAAAGTATATTAATTCTTTCAGCAAATATCTACTGAGGCAATACCATATGTCAGGCACTGTGCTAAGTGCTGGATGTTGTCTTAGGCTGGACTCCATAAGAAACAGACCTGGAGGTTAGGGTTTAAGTATAAGTGGTTTTGTACTGGGGAAGTGATCCCAGAAAGCACTACAAGGAAGTGAGACGGCAAGACAGAGAAAATAAAAGCAGACATCTATATAGGACGTGTTAATAAGCAGGTTACCACTGTGGGCAAGGGAAACTCAATCCCCCGGTGGAGGGACGATGGGCAGCAGGATGAAGAGGAAGGGGCTGTACTTCGGACCTGCCACTGAGGCAGTGAACAGAAATCCCTGCCAGTACTCTAACTGCTGCTGCCACTGGACTTCCCTGGTAACTTCTACAGACCCTGTCCCTTCTGCCTGTTACTTAAAGCTTAGTAGGAGGGTCTGTAAATTTCAATTATCCCTGTTCTGGATCTTTGTCTTTACAATGTTTAGTTGACTCTGCCCTTTGCAGCCTTCCATCCACATTTCAAATGCCTTCTCAATTCATGACAACTACTGTTAGTTTACTCCCTCTTATACGTAACTAGTCAGAGCAGCCTTTGAGCCTAAATGGAAGTCGTCTGCTGAAATGAATGGGTTGGACTTCTTCCTCTAAGGAAGGGATGCTATAGGAATCCTTCCAGTGGGACATTTGCTTTGACTTGTTTTTTCTGCAGTGGAGATTTAGTTTTAACCACATTTCACTCTTTACTCACTAGGGACAAGAGTGACATTTGCAGATAGGGGTGCTATCAGGTCAGCCTCTGACATTGGTCGGCTTGGGCAAGAGACAAATGCATAGCCACTGCCATATGCCTAATATTTCAAAGTTATTAATCAAGCTAGCAAACTACTATATATCTTCCTACCTTGACAGATGTAACAACCAAATTGAAAGAAGAGAAAACCTATTTTATATGGCAAAAAGCAAAATATCAGCAACTGAATTATGCATATCTACCAGACACTATATATATCTAGATTTTCTTTCATAGGCTATATGGATAAGTAACAATAAAGATACGTAATTCATGTATTATATATTGTTTCTATAAAATTGCTATTTCTCTTTATTTTAGTAAAATCACTGTTATCATCAAGATTTTCACTTAATTTGTGTTCCATTGACAGCAATAATTTAAAGCTTTGCTGTTCTGTTTGGTAACACCTAACAGCATTTCTGGTGTTTTGTTCCTCAGTAGCACTAGCTACATTTCAGATATTCAGTAGCTTCATGTAGCTAGAGCTACTGTATTGTACAACATGGAAAGAGAACAAGTCCATCATCATAGAAAGTGCTATTGAACAACACTGATCTGAAAGATACATGGATTCAGGCCCTGTGAGGTGGCTTGCAGCTGTAATCCCAGCAACTCAGGAGGCAGAGGCCAGAGGATCACTTGAGGCCAGAATTTCAAGACCAGCTGGGACAGCCTGGCAAGAGCCTGTCACTACAAAACAATTTTTTAAATAGTCAAGCAGGGTGGTTTATCCCTGTAGTCCCATCTACTCAGGAGGCTGAGGCTGGAGGATCATTTGAGCCTCAGAGTTTAAGGTTGCAGTGAGCTGTGCACTCTACACTCCGTCTGGGTAAAGAATGAGATCCCAATTCTAAATAAATAAATAAAGGATTAATGTAGTCAAATCATACAAAATGTATGTACTTATACCACAAATGTAAATTACGTTTATTTCAGAAAATTAGAATTACTTTCATTACTTTCCTATAGTTGTTAAAAGTTTTCTTTCAAAAGATTTAAAGTTATCTATTAGAATTAAAATGCAAAATACAAATTGTGACAATATAAACACTGAAATAAAAGTTATTTTTTAAACTGTAAGCATTTTATTTAATGTTTGAAAATTTAATTATACCTTATTAATGTGTAAGTGAAACATAAACTTATTAGCAATTCTAGCATGCATTTTTCACCTGGTTGCCAACATAAATAATCAGTATTATGTTTCATGTGTTATAAGTTCATATTTACCATTTTAACAGTAATATTAATTATTTAATTTTGCAAAATATTGGCCAATCACCATGTTCAACTATGTGCAAATACTATACTGCCGTGTGACTTCTTCCAGAACCATGAATTGGAACAAAAAAAGATGCAATGAAATGGATGTTTGGCATTACTAGGAGACCCTCATTATCTAAGACTGTATGATATGCTTGCTCTGTAAAAGGAAGGTTTTGACAGTTTAGTTCATTTGACTTTTCCTTTAATCAAGTGCCTCCACTATACATCATCCACATATTTAGGAGCGTCCATCGTCCATGTCAGCGGCAGCACATCCTGCAAACCTTCAAGTTGTGGGATGCAGTCACCTTTTGTTTCAAGAACAAGGGGCTATAGGGGAGAAGTGTTTCTCTGGGACACGAACAGTGATGGTTTTGAAAGCAAAGGGTTAGGGTTATGTTTTATGCAGTCTCGACACAGACCCCTACTGACAGAAGTAGCTGTATGTTCCTTAATAAATTTATTTTTATAGGTTTGTGATGCCCAGGGCAGGAGCCCATCCTGCCAGTTGGTGGGCAGAATTACTGGCTGTACTTGTGCAGTGCTGGTGCCTGGCAGCAGTAACTCTGCTCTTGAGATTTGTCCAAACCCCATTAAAGTCGAAATGTAAATATAAAAATGAAAACTGATCTGACCATAACCCATCCCTACATATCCAAAACATTATGTTGAATTAGGAGGTTAACCCCATGTAGAAAGTTCCAAAGCTAGCCAAAGTATTTGCCAAGATGCATGGACAAAATGATACCTCCCAAGGTCACTTAATTGTAACCGATGGAAAAGGAAAAGATTGTCATTGTTTCCATTGCTCATGTTTTCTTATCTAGGCCTTGCTGAAATGATTACTTCCCATTTTTAGATGCATGTTGGGATTATGAAAGTGTGTTTTGAAAGAAATGGAAAATGAAAATAAGCATTCTTGTATAGGTTTCCAAAATGTTGTATTCTCTTTTGTTTACCAAGGATAGCAAGTTGTAGGAAGGAAGGAAGGGAGGGAGGGAAGGAGGGAGGGAGGAAAGGAAGAAGGAAGGGAAGGGGGAAGGGAAGAAGGAAGGAAGGGATAAAGAAAGAGAGAGCTAGCACTGAATTTATAGTCCAACTTCATTTGAATCCCAACTGTGTGAGTTAAATGAGTTCATTTCCACTTCCTGACTTGTACAAATGGAATTATATGTGAAAGCTCTGTGTAAACTTTGAGGCACTGAGCAAACTTGATTATTTATTATGTTGATCTCTGATTAAGCAAAGCTGGGAGTGCGTAGTGCCTCATCCCACTCCCCCGCACATCTTGCCCCCATTATTCTTTCCCTCAGAGGACAGTCCAGCCAGGCACAGCAGTGGGGCCTTGGCCACGTGACATGCAGATCCCTGTCCTTGTGCATACGCACCATTTGCGTCGACTTTACTTAGTTTCAGGCATGAGAGAAGCAAATAGAACTTTTCACCCAGGACTGACTTCACTTCACAGCTTCCCTCACCTTTTGAATGTGTATACATGAAACCAGGGAAAATGGAATGAAAATGAAAAACACATCATTCGTTTTTCACAGGGGTCAGAAGAAACCAGGTCATTTAAACTTTCACCAGCAAAGCCGTGTTTCACCTGAACAAATGACAAAAAGGGAGCAGGTGCCCTTTTTTGTGGCTGTTCATATTCTACCTAAGGTCAGAACCTGTCACTGACAAAAGGCAAATCTCATCCAAGCATAGTTCAAAGCCACTTTTGTATAAAGGCTTAAACCACTAGATGAATTTTTTAGATGCCCCAGGAATTTATTCTCGTGGCCTGATTAAAAGCAGAGAGGTAATAGGTTTAGTTCTTTGTGTTGCCCACATTACCCTCAGAATATAAATTAATCTCTGCATTGTTGGTACTGAGGCGGTGTATTACATATTCTTTTTTATATTATGAAGATGTTATCAGAACCTCTCACCCTGTTACCATTTGTAACACTGGGAAATTCACTTAACCTCTCTGTGCTTCAGTTTCCTTATCTGTAAAACAAAGATAATCACTGCCCACACCTCACAGAGTTGTTGTGAGGATTTAACAATAATGTAATAAGTATTGTAATAAAATAATAGTTCCTGGCTGGGTACAGTGGCTCATGTGTATAAACCCAGCACTTTGAGAGGCCAAGGCAGGAGGATCACTTGAGCCCAGGAGTTTGTGACCAGCCTGGGCAACGTAGTGAGACCCTGTCTCTATAAGAAATAAATAAACAATTAGCTGTACATGGTTGCGCACACCTGTGGTCTCGGCTACTTGGAAGGCTGTGGTCGGAGGATCACTTGAGCCCTGAAGCCACAGCTACAGTGAGCCATGATTGCAATACTGCACTGCAGCCTGGGCAACAGAGCAAGACCTTATCTCAAAAAAAAATCAATTCCTGGCACATCATTAGTGATGTAAAAGTTGTTGCTGGCCAGGAGCGGTGGCTCATGCCTGTAATCCTAGCACTTTGGGAGGCCAGGGCGGGTGGATAACGAGGTCAGGAGATTGAGACCATCCTGGCCAACATGGTGAAACCCCATCTCTACTAAAACACAAAAAAATAGCCAGGCGTGGTGGCACGTGCCTGTAGTCCCAGCTACTTGGGAGGCTGAGGCAGGGGAATCCCTTGAACCGGGAGGCGGAGGTTGCAGTGAGCTGAGATCACGCCACTGCACTCCAGCCTGGTGACAGAAATTCCGTCACAAAAAAAAAAAAAAAAGTTGTTGTTGTTGATGATATTAACCAATGATTTTTAAATTAAATCAGAGAGAACCTACCATGCACAAATTCCATGCTGGGGTTCTATACACATACAGATGGGTTAGGAATATCTAACGGGGCCCAGTTACCATTTAGATGGGAAGACTTTCCAGTAGATATTCCTGTCCTTTCTCATCACACTCTTCTTTCTGGGCATAATGAGTTTATAACAGCTGCCAGACTCAGCCTCAGACCAGTAAAACTGCATGGCTTATCATGGCAGGCCCTTAGTGTTTCCTCATCTACAAAATGAGAATAACTCCTGTGCTGTCTGCCTTCACTGTGTTGTAGCAGAGCCAGTGACAGTGTGTGCGAAAGTTCTTTGTAAACAGGGAAAGCCTATGCACATGGAAGGTAGTATACTGGGCCTTTAGTTACTAGACAGAGTTTCTCATGAAGCTCTTTAATTTTGCCAAATAGGACTGAAAGTTCACAGTTTACACATAGGTAATAGTTTATAAAAATCTTTTTCTGATTGGAACTTTTATCTATTTGCTATTTTAGGTAAAATGACTAGGTAAGTTGATAATCTCTAAAAAGTATCCTTTTAGTCACTGTAAGATCAGTAGTGGGGCAGATCTTACAAGGCAATCTCAATATAGTGTACCAGAAAATATGAATATTGCAGCCATGTCTGAGCCTGTGTTCCTAGGAACCAGGAGATCCATGAAATGACCTACTGGAGGGACCCTGACACCAGTGGGATCCCCTCTAAAAGTTGCTTTGTATACTCTGCCGGGGGCAGCCCAGGTCTCCTGGTGACTTTCTTGATCCAGGCACGGCAGAACACCAGGGCTGCCTGACACTGAGGCCCCCAGAGCAACAGGTCACGCTGTACCCTCTCCTTCCGCTCCTGCATCCTGAACTAGGGGAAACAGCTGCCTACACAAATGCAGTCTTCTGACCAGAATAGCCCGACTGCCCTGTCCCCTTGGGACAGGAGAGCCCGGATCAGGCTTTATCCTGTCCGGAAACAGGGTTCCATCTACCGACCAGCAGCTGCAGCCACAGTATAGACATAGTAACTACCCACCCACCCGCTATTGGCAATGGTTTTTCAGGCTGGCTAATCATCTATAGAAAAAGCAAAAAGCCAATTTATAAAGATTTTATCAGAGCCCTCTGGAGGTCACTGTGCAGTCTCTCTACTTTTGTTTAGGCTTCCAAGAAGTACTAGAAGAAAATGGTTTCTGCAAACTTTTTGGAGCTGGGAAGTTTTAGAGATCTGCTGGCTCACTCAGAGAGTGCGAAATGAGACTTCACTGTTTGAATCACAGTCAGTTCACAGGCACAGGCGGCAGCTCACCAAGTAGCAGCTACTTTCCATGTGAGGGTTCATTAAAGAAGAGAGCATCTGTCTTTGTGTCCCTCTTTGCCCAGAGCCTTTGAACTAACGTTTCATATTAGTTCTTGTGCCTTTGTTTGAGACAATTATTTTCCTCAGAACATATTTTGGAGGTTCGTCAGATTTTCCAAAATTCAGGGTGGAAATTATGGTACTTTATCATGTTCCCATGGATTCATAGTTCTTTTTATTTCACTTTCTTTAAAACAAATCCTTTGAAGTCAATAGGTATGTTCCTTAAAACTCAGCTTGACTAATAGCATTAAGAAACGTTACGCTAACAATGTCAGTCCTACCTTAGATTAAATTATTGCAACAATGGTGTCCTAGGTCCTGTGATCTGTAATAAGGCTGGGTTTCCAGCAGAATATGAAAAAAATAAAAACATTTCAATACGAACATCAAAGAAAAGATCATCTTTAGTCTCTCTTCATCTTTGATATTTTAAAGTTTCCAAATGTTGTGGTTGGAATTGACAATTTCTAGACAGTCATTACTGTCAAAATGAGACAAGCTGTACAGGAAAACATTCAAGCTTATCCCAGTATGTTTTTTAATCTAACATTTACTGAGTTCTTACTATGAACAAAGCATTTTGCTAGGGCATTAAACCTCTGAAAGACATACACAGTTATGATGCCCATTTTAGAGATAAGGCAACTGAGGCTTAAAGCTAGACTGACTTAGATAATATAAAGATAAGGCAGCATAATTAGGCCACAGTCACTCAGCTAGTAGTAACTGGTAGAGTTGTGATTTGTAGGCAAATATTCTAATTTCCAGAGCCCCTTTCTTACTCAGTATTCTGTATCTTCCATCTCCATCTTTGTCCCTTTTCCTACCATAAACTCACCATCCAATTGTTGTCGGACTTGCCACCCACTGGCCACATGCTACACTTATCTAATTTAGATAATGATCTAAAAGCTCCCATCTAAATTGTATTCATCCATCAAGGATGTATAAATTAGGGCTGAGATCATCTGTGGGTAACGGAAAACCCAGTTAACACTGGGGCAGAACATTGGTTAAGGGCACACTACCTGTTTTCAAAGTCCAGCCTTTCCACTTGCTGAGTTACTTGGGATAACAATGGTAGTCACTGTTTAAGGTTCGTAGGAGGATTAACTATGACTTCATGTGAACTGCCTAAAAGTCCTAGAAACATTTGCTCTTGTCATTATTTAAACCAATAAATGGGTTTAGTTTCTCACATTAAAAAAAAAAAAAATCTGAGGTAGGCAGTCCAGGTGGTGCAGCCACATCACAAAGCCAGGAAGGAACCAGGCTCCTTCTGTCTCCCTGCTTGGACATTTCCTGCATGTCAGTTTCATTCTCTGGGTTGTAAAATGTAAGTGCCTCCTTCAGCATTCCAGACAAAACAAAGAGGAGACGCAAGGGACAAAAATGACTTATTTGAATGGCCTTTGGCTTTTCTTCCAGAAGAAAAGCCCTCCTAAAGTTTTTCGATACAGCGCATTAGCCACAATGATGTCCTATGGTCATTTTGCTTCAGTGGAGGGGGAGAAGTTTAGTCCTTCATTTTCCTCTCCAGTGGAAGAAGGCAGGGGGGAATGGGATTGGGAATGGGTGTTGAGTGAACTGATCTCCAGTACCATCCAAGAGACCCATCTCAAACCCCACCGACTTGTCTTCCCCAATTATCAATTACCTATGCCATTTCTCTGACACTAATTTTTGGTTCTGTCTGCCTTAGAACCATACTTTTGCATGAGTGGTTTCTTCTCAACCTTCAGGTTCCAGTTAATGTCTTCTCCTCCTAACCACCCATTGAATATACGTCCCTCTCTTACTCTCTTTTTTAGCACCCTGTTTATTTCCTTTATAATGCATAATTCAATTTTCAGGGTGAGAGGGATAATACTTGTTGAATTCCTGATAAGCAGGGCTTTCTCCCTGCCCATGGTATACAAGTATGGCCCTAGTGAGAGGGCAGGGTACTGACACCTCAGGAAAGAGGATATACTGTGGAAGCTCACATCAAAGAGGATGTGGAAAACCATCCCCTTCTTACTGCAGTAGATAACTGAAAGAAAAAAGGACATGAAATTAGAGCTAAGGGGTCAGGCATCAATGCAAAGCTAAGAATATTGGGATTCATAGTCCACCTCTAGAGAATAGTCTGAGAAGATGGCAGAGCTCTCAAAGAAATCTCAAGTTCAACATGGCACTGATTTAACTAGGTCAGGCACAGTAATTTCATAGCTGTACAGGGCAGTCACTAGATGTTGAATGAATGAATGAATTATTCTGAAAGATCATTTTGATGAGATATGACTATTTTGATGGGAACTGGGATCTTGGCCTCACTACAGTGTAGGTACAATGTGATGTTTTGCTTCCCTGGAAAGAAGATGACCTCTTTAAGGCAGAGACTGCCTTTTTCTTCTTTGCATCCACTTTGGGGTCTCTCACTGAGGCACTTCGTGGGTGTGTGTTAATTGATTGAAAAGGAGGATCAAAATTAAAATAACAAAATTAGGAAGAAGCGAAGGAGTATAAGCCCCAAGGTTGCCTGCATTTTTCTTCAGAGTGGGCCTTATAGCTCACCAGAAGACGAGAGATACCAGTAGATGATATAGGCAGATACTGCCTGCTTACTTCTGTGTTTCAGTACTACTTTAGGATGGAAGAATAGCCTTGAAGGTAATAAGATTCCCACAGGACATCTGAGATAAGAAAACCAGTATTTAACCCTAAGCAATGTTGGCTTTGTGCTTCGATCATTACTTGTATCATACACATCCTTACCAGGCAACTAAGCTGTCTTGAAATCTTGATTGACCTTTTAGGTTTCATTTTATTTCCCTACCAAAAGATTTACTGGATTTTTTAAACAAAACTATTTGCGTGGTAGAAATGTAGATGTTGTATTCCTTACTCGCTGACTTGTGAAATAATCAGAAGGATCAAATGAGATGTAGATAAAACATTTAGTATGCTGTAAGGTGCTATGTGGATGAAAATTATATCTTATGAATATTACCATTAGCCTCTATTTTAGGCCCTCTTTATAGGAAAAGATACTGAGAGCAGAAAAGTCCAATAGTTTGTCAGGGCTTTGGGTTAAAAATGGCAGATTGAACTTTTAGCTTTGCCACCTCCTGAAAACTTAAAATAACAATAGAAGAATAAGGGGAAATGTAATTAAGCCACAAAGACAAAGACCCCCGAGAGAAGGCAACAGCAACGAACTTTTGAGACTCAAAAAGCAGGGATAAAAAGGAGTGGCAACTGACTCAACAGAGCAAGGAAAAACAAATCTGTAGCCAGTCAGCATTGGGGAGACCCAAGACGTGCTCTGATCTGCACAGAAGAAGTACCAAAGGCCTCAGGAATTGCAGCTTAAAGTGGCCTGCGACGAGGAGGATTGGTTAAATATGTTTTTTTAATGCAGTGAACTGCCTTTTCCCCAAATCATCCTTTGTCTGCTTAGCTGAGGCGAGTTGAGACCTCTTACCCACTCTGGCTAAAGATGAGAGGTTAATTCTCTGGCAAAGTTGTCACAGAAGGTGTCCCCACTTGTGGAGACTCTGGCACAACTGAGGTTGGGCATGCCCTGTTGAAAATAAGTTTACGTGACAGTGCAAGTGATGGATTTTGAAACATCTCAACCCTTGTTTCCACTCATCTCTCAGAATTCTGACAGGCTTTAACCCTCCACATAGATCAAAGATGGAGAAGCAGAAAGAAACCATTTGACCCAGCAATCCAATTACTGGGTATATACCCAAAGGAATATAAATCATCCTATTATAAAGAAACATGCACATCTGTGTTCATTGCAGCACTATTCACAACAGCAAAGACATGGAATCAACCCAAATATGCATCAATGATAGATTGTATAAAGAAAATGTGTGCATATACACCATGGAATACTATACAGCCATAAAAAGAAACAACATCATGCCCTTTGCAGGGACATGGATGGAGCCGGAAGCTGATCCTCAGCAAACTAATGCAGGAACAGAAAACCAAACACCACATATTCTCACTTACAAGTGGGAGATGAACGATGAGAACACGTGGACACGTAGTGGGACACGACACATGGTGGGGCTCAACACACACTGGGGCCTGCCACGGGGGTAGGGGAGGGAGAGCCTCAGAAAGAATAGCTAATGGATGCTGGGCTTAATACCCAAGTGATGGGTTGATCTGTGCAGCAAATCACCATGGCACATGTTTACTTATGTAACAAACCAGCACATCCTTCACATGTACCCCAGAACTTAAAATAAAATTTGATGAAAAAAAAAAATAATGCCCCCGTTTAAATATGAGTAGAAAACCAAGACCACTCCCCAAAGAAAACTGGGGAAAATCTCTAATGAAAAATAAATATGGCCAGGTGCAGTGGCTCACATCTCTAATCCCAGCACTTTGGGAGGCTGAGGCAGAAAGATCACTTGAGCCCACAAGTTCGAGACCAGACTAGCCTACATATTAAGGCCCCCCCATCTCTAAAAAAAAATTTTTTTTAATTGGCCAGGGATGGTGGCATATGCCTGTGGTCTTAGCTACTCAGGAGGCTGAGGTGGGAGGAGCCTCCTTGAGTCAAGGAGGTCTAGGTTGCAGTGAATTGTGATTGTGCCACAGCAGTCCAGCCTTGGTGAAAGAGAGAGAGACCCTGTCTCAAACAGAAAAGTATAGAATTTTGGATACAAGAGATTCAGCATAATAGAGGCAAAAAAAAAGTTCTCCGAATTATAATACAGGGATGAGAGCTTTGCAGAAAAGTCAGTGAAAACTGGACTGGATCAGAGGATCCATCAGAGATGTCGTCAACAAGATGAAATTGACAATACTTAATATGCTTAAACATACTGAGAGGAGATATAAATATTTGTGGGTAGAATTTAGAATGAATTGGTGGTAGGAATTAGATGGTTAGAAACCTAAGGCAGCAAAAAACAAGTCTATTATTAACTCTAAAACGTTAGGAAGGAAAGGAAATGTTAACACCTTATACAATAGTATCTCAGCTATGAACAGCATTGGTTGTCATAAGAATGTTAACAATAAATATTTCTCTGACCAAAAGTATCATATAACTCTATTGAGAGGACAGAAGCATGGTGTTTCTGCAGTATGGGAGTGAAGAGGTGGTTGTGGTGAGGGGTGATAGAAAGAAAAAGAGCTAAATTCTCATCTCCCAAAGTGGGAGTCAAAGGCAAAATCCTAAATTATCGGTATAAACATGATAGAGATGTGAAAGTCAATACCAAAGTAAATGGCCAACAAAGTTGAAAGTGACCATCTCTCAGAAGCAAAAATGCATATGTGTATGTGTTTGGGTGGTGGATACTGCATTCATTATTAGAGATTTTGTGTACATGTCACTTTAATACAACTATAAACTAAATTTCCCAAAAAGTCACCTAAATTACCAAACTATATTTTTGGCACAAGAGGCAAAATTATAGGTTCTCACCTTGAATTTTTTCTTTGTTCATTGGATTTTACAACTTGTCCCATTTCTAAGCACTTGAGGTACTGAATCTACAAACAAACAGTGGCCAGAATATATATAAAAATAGAACTCTGACACACAATCTCCTGCAACCAGCCGGGGAAGCCAAATAGTTATCTATATTAACCAGCTCGTGAAAGCAGCCTGCTGTAACTCTGACCTATGAGAAGTGAGACTAGTCTCTCTAGCAACCAGTGCAGGAAATTAAAAAAATAACCTCTGTAGCATTCAGCCCCAAAAGCCCAGAACTTGATTAATAACTGACAGCTTTCCTAATTTTTGTCCCTGCTTACAACTTAGGACCAATCAGAGAAAACCAAATATACACCCCAAGCCAATCATATTGGATGCCCTGCTCCCAGTTAGCAGCCTCCAATTTCCCTGGCCAGCGGCCTCCAATCAGGGCACACCTGGAGCCTGCCTTTTCTCCACTATAAAACCTTCCCACTCTTCTCCATACCTTTGAGTCTTGGCAAAATACAAGTAATGGTGGCCGACTACCTTGCTATAACAAGCTCTGTATAAATGTCCTTTGCTTGTTCTCATTTGCTTGGTCTTCATTTATTTCTACATACTATTTTTAGGTATTAAAAATTTTTAAAGATTGAGAACCATTTGATTTGTCAAAAATTAATGCCCACTAAACCAATGATCCAAGTTCAAGAAGATTTAATAGTTTCCTGAAAAAAATCCTTGTATTTATCCACTCACATGTTGCATTCTATTTCCATGTGCAAAGTGCTACACTGGGTATTACGGAAAATACAAAAATAAATTAGACTATTTGAGTATTTCACATAATTGGATTTAATAATTTCAGAGTTTCTTAAATTCAGATAATCAAAGTTATCTTACATTTAGGTAACGAAGCTGTATTCATACTTTTAATAAAATGGAACATAATTTTAAAAATCAAATTGCCAAAATGAGAGATCAAGTCGTACTTTTATATTTCTTATTTTACATTTTCTCTCACATAGTCTAATTGAAGTTTTCTTACTTAACTATCTTGGCATATGTCGAAAATTTGCTTTTTTCCCCCTTGAAATCTTAACTACTACAAATACAAATATTAAGTGTATTTCATTTACCCACTGAATTGAACTGAATTTAAAACTGAACTGCAGATGTCCCATGAAGGGGCACATATATGATTATGGAAAATTATTCTATTGAAAATAACAGTAGTTTTTATAGCGATATAAATCTGAGAAAGCAAAATAAATTGAGGTTGGAAAAACAGATGTATTCAATAAAAAACTACTGTGTGCATGTGGTGAACTAGTCTTTAGCAAGATTCGAATAATGCAATCAGTAGGAATTTGGCTGGCCTGTAGAGTTTTCAAAGGCATGGATGTTCGAATAATAGCTGGAAATTTGTTGTGGACACGAGGCTATTAAGCCTGTCTCCCGCTGCATTCAATATAGTGGTAAAAACTATTATTAAATAACTGATTTTATAGCAACTGTTACAATTATTTGACCAAAGTATAAATTAAAGTTTATGTTGGATGCAAATGTACATCTTAAAATGTGTAATACTAATTTAGGTTCTTTTCTCATTTTAAAATAACCATTCAGACAACAGAACAGTGATTACCAAAATAAGAGCAAATTAATAAGGCTGACAGGAAGACTTCTCGAAAGTGTGAAACATTAAATGTGCCTTTACTTTTCAAACACAGAATCCTACAATTATCAGGGGTCTCGTCCCTCGCTGAGTGCACACGACTCCCATTAGCGGTAATGGCACTGACGCACATGAAACGCCGAGAAACAATTAAGGGGCACAAATGACGGATCTGGTCCCCAAGCCTCCTGTGTCACATGTTGACATCCACCACACCTGGCGAGGAGGAACCGTAACTGATTAACCCTCTGATGGTCGGTCTTTCTAGCCGTTGCTGCCACCTGCATAATTTCCTCCTTTGAAGCCCCTGAAATCAAACTTGTCAATTTATAAAGCACAAAATTCTTTGTTAAGTGAAATGCCTCGTACTTAGGCACAAGTAAAGCTTTTCTGGTGCAGGGATAGGAACTGGTCCCATTTTCCCTCCCTAGTTTGTTCCCTGCATCAGAATAATTTCAAACTTGGAAAGCCTTTTATCACTGAAGCTTTTTAGAAATGAGGGATTCCCAGGCCCTGGCCTGTGTTTACAGAGTCTCTGAGGCTGGGAGTTGGCAGTGCATTTCCTAAAGACCTTCATAAGATTGGGGGCTGGGGTGTGAGCAGGGTTTGAGAAGCAGTAGCACTACCCTGTGATATCTAACTCAGTATTCAGCAAAAAGTAAGCACATAATACATACCTGAGGATAGAACAATTTTAAGGAGGATTTTAAAATATTTTTAATTATATTACACATAATATATGCATAAATATGTGTATTATATATAATTTAGACATATATATTCCTGAAAAGTCTCAGGAACAACTTGACGCTACCTTTGACTCAAAGTAAATATTCATGTTAATAAAATGCACACATGGGTATTCCAGAGAATTGAGTTTAAATTAAAAATATTAAAAGTCCCTAAGATTGTGAATAGACCCAATGTGAGATACATGTAAAACACACACACACACAACGCGTGTGCATGCACACATACAGTTATTTGGAAAATGAAAATTCTTAGGAGCATAGAAGAGTTGGAAGCCACTCTAGAATTCATATAATTTAGGCTTTTAAAAAAAATCTGTTTAATCATCTGGGGAGATTTGTAGAAGGATCAGTTACGAAAATCTCCTCCCTAACTACTGAATCTAAATTTCAGACAGGGACCCTGGGACTCTGTATGATTTAAAATTTTGAAAACACATCCCATGACTCATGTGGGAATTCTGATTTTTCTTCCCAAGTGTCCTTGTTCTTTAAGTGCTTCCTTGGATGGTGTGGCTTCCTGCCATTGATCATCTGGTCACTGTCCTTTGAGCAAATCTGTCTGCCTGGTTCTCACTGAAAGCACAGTGGCAGGTGTATAGCTGAGAGAGAGCATCTTTCTCCAGGTTCTGGACTCTGGTCTACTAGAGCATCAAGATCCAGGTAACTATTTGGCAACGTTTTTTCATTTTTGGCTCATATTGATCTAGCAGTTAACCAAAAATTTTGGGTTTTGTTTGTTTGTTTTTAAAGTATTGTTAAGCCATAGTTTCCCCATCTTGTGTTTGTGAAGTTGAATGTTAACCTAGTGCAGAGGCACTTATGGTTGGTCTTGTTAGATTTAGTTCCAGATCCAGGTCTTCAGGTTCATTTGGATTTAATCTTTTAACAATAGTTGTCACCCTCTTCGTTGGAGTTTTCACCTGGCCACAAACCTGCCACATGTCTAACTGTTCAGCCCAGGCTTCCCCATCTTGTTAATAGAAACTCTATAAGAAAAGTGTGTAAAGCTGCCTTCCTTGAAATTAAATCTTGAAACCTATGTTGTTTAACATTACTCCAAATCTCTGTATCTGCAAGGTATATTTTACTTTATATGCTCAGAATATTTTATGTAAAAAATTTAGCTGTCAATAGATGCATTCCACATTTCACAACTGATCTCTCTTTAAAAATTTTCTTTTCATAGAAAGAGCTTTACCAAAGTAAAATTTCTTATGAGATTCTTTTTTCTAAATTTCCACCAACATACACTGTCTCCTTTCGTGACAAGCTTCTAGCTGGTCCAAATGCCACAGTGTCTGACAGTAATTCGCCGAGGTACCACATTTCAATTGCTTCAGCACATTTCAATTAGGAGACCTTTGGGGTGAGAAAGATAAAGAAATGGAGTAGGAATCAGGTAATGCTAAAAGAAAAACAACATGAAAGGCTGCGATAAGAAACATCTTTGGACAGTGGAAAAAGGAAAAATAAACCTCACAAGAATTCTCAAGAAGAATATGATTCTGCCTTCGACTCAAAGTAATTGTTTGTAAAATGCACATGTGGATATTCCAGAGCTTTGGGTTTAAGTATTTCCAAAATCTCTAAGATTATGAATGGACCTAATGTGAGATACTTTTCTAGAAGTTTTAGTCTAATAGTGATGATGTAATTTATATTAGACTTTCTGTTGGCATAAAGAAAAACAAAAAATGTCTTAAGCAAGAAAGGGAATTTACTGGCTGATGTAATTTGTAGTCCAGACACTGGCCCCACTTCAGTCTGCTTGAATCCTACAATGATGTCATCAGACCCCTGTTTCTGTCTGTCTTGCTGATCTACTTCCTCCGTCAGCTGATCCCATTCGCTGGTGGGTACTCTCCTCTTAATAGCAATATATCTGCAGACTCACACTCAGAGCCCACATCCAGAGTAAAAGAAACAATATTTCCTCTCATTAATTCTGCCTAAGTATAGTTAATTGAGTAACAGTCACCCAAAGATACCAGGTTCTAATCCTGGAACAAGCAAATGCCACCGTGTGAAAAAAAAAAAAAGCAGTCTTCAAAGATGTGGTTACTTTAAGATTCTTGACATGGGAGATTTAGTCTGGATATTGCAGATATCCCCTAAGTGCAATCACAAGTGTCTTTATAAGAAAGAGGCAGAGAGAGACTCCACACACAGAAGAGGAGGAGGCAATGTGACTATTGAGGCAGAGATAGGAGTGATGGGGCCACAAGTAAAGGAATGCCTGCAGCCACCAGAAATAGCAAGGAACAGACTCTCCCCTAGAGCCTCTGGAGGGAGCGTGGCCCTCTGACAACTTGGTTTTGGCTCCATAAAACAGATTCCAGACTCCTGGCCTCCAGAAATGCAAGGGAATAATTTCAGTTACTTTATGCCACCAAGTTTGTGGTAATTTGTTGTAGCAGCCACAAGAAATCAATACACCAGGTAATGTGAATAGTACTGATTTGACCAACCTAAGCCACAAGGCTACCTCTGAGCCAATTGCTGCACACTGACAAGGTGGGATGGGGTAACAGCAGGGAGAGATGTTCCCCAAAAGGAAGACATAACTGGAAATACATGCAGTTGGGATGCGGGGGCGAAAAAAAAACAACCCAGCAGACATTCACTTCCTGTTTAAGAGAAAACAGAAAGGAAGTTCAAAGTTAACATTTATATGCAAGAAAATTATGACATTAGGGCACTTGAGCTTTGAGTTGCTGCGATGATGTTGTCAAGCAGCGTATGATCAGCATGCACCAAGTTGATCAGGGACCGCTCGCTAAAAGCAGATTTGTTTTTATTGCTGATCACTGGAACTTCTCCAAGTCTGACATGTCTCTTTTTGGAACAGTTGTATGTTAAGATCACACATATTATTCTAAATATAAATAAATGTACTGTGTTATTAGGCTTAGGGTAATAATTTATTTTCTAACATTCTTCACAATTATGTCTAAAATAATGTATTAACAATGTTTGCTACAGTAAAAGCTGTGCAGAGTTTATGGAGTGAAGTCTATAGCACTTTCCACACCTCTCCGTGGATTCTAACTCGGTGGCCTATGAAGGCTATGCTCCAGGATGGCTCTCCCTCTTGTGTGGGCTTTGGCCTTGGGTAACTTACACTTTCCAATGTCAGATTCTTTATATGTAAAATAGGGATAAATGACTTTGCTGCATTTGCTTTGAGGATTATCTAAAGAAAAATGGGTGACAGCATCTAGCAGGGTGCCCAGCACAAAGTAAGATGCTAAATATACTCTATTGTGAAGCCATAATCCAGTAAGCACCATTTAGCTCATTATTCCCTACATTTGTCTGCTTATGCTTACCCACACTGAAGCTCTTCAAATGGCTCGTTTCTACTTGCAAAGATCTACTTGTAGCTTCCAGTTGGCTCAGCAGGTTGGTGTGCAGAGGAGCCTGATATCACACGTGCGCTGGACGTCTTAGCATATTCTCTCACTTTTCAAACCTTCATAAAATGTAAAATAAGATCAGTGTCAGTTCTGAGGCATGCAGGGCTAACCATGCTTATTTATTCCAAACCCGTTTTAGATGCTAATAAGATTGCTTTAACATGACCAGGCATCACAGTCCACCTCCCCAACCTGAGATGGCTCATTTGCCTTTGTTGTGAAACTGTCAGACTTTATTTTGAAGATTCAAAGCAATAGGATTTATTAGTTATTTCTCAGCTTTTTCATTATTTACTCTAAAAAGCTGTGGTAGATAAGTCAGGCATAATCTCCCTTTTGGACGTTTTGCTGGAGGGAAGAGGAAAGCGAGCATCGCTTGATGCATGCGGAAGAGCAGTCCCCAGTTAGGGGCACATCAGCCTCGTCTCATGTTCCTGTGAGCCAGTGAATGCCTCTGGACCAGTCGGCAACGCAGCAGCAGCTCTGAGTTCCAAGGGACATTCGGGAAATCTCTGACCAGGTTGGACAGGTTTGCAGAGGTTGTATTACTTCATCTTTGCACAGTAAATTTTAGAACTCAGTTACAGAACTCTCAAAATCGTTTGATTGCTAGCCTTTGTTCTCTAATGAATACCTACCTGTATTCAGGGTAGCTGTCATTCCAAGCATTATAAACCACATCTTAAATAAATTTTACTGGGCTTCAGGGACTTGGGGAGATATAGAGATGAAATACAGAGAGATGGCTTTTATAGATATAATTTAAACATTTGCTAAAATTTAAATAATGAAAGCTTACTATTTAATGAGGAATTTTATCCACTTTGTATATGTAATTTATAGCTTGTTGAGTATCACAAGATCTCACTCATCCTACAGGAATACTTTGCATTCTGGAAATAGGTATGCCAAAACCCCAAATCATTAGAATTAGTGAGATTATGAACAACTTTTCATTTCTTCTTTTTTCCCAGGCACATTTCCTTAAAATTCTATATCTAACAAATGTTATGTTCCTAACATGAAATATTTTGATTAATGCTTAAAAAAATTAAGAACTTTAAAACAGAAACACCAATTATGAATATGCAGCATAGTGTTAGTCTTTATAGGTTAAAGCTGGAAATACACCTAATAACAGAAAATTGTTTAATTAAAGTTTCATATCCATACAGTGGAATGCAATGATCCCTTACTTAATAAATATTTGCATTCATTCTTGTGGGATGAAGGAAACACACTTTAAAAATTTACACAAATTTTTTTGATTATCTTGTTTTTTCATTATTTGCTCAACAAGCCATCCTTTTGACTCATTCCAATCTCTACCAAAAACTGGTACCTTCTATCTAGAACACAGATAGAAAGCTCACATTATAAGAAGCAAGAATAATGTTAATTAAAAGAACACCAACTTACATTATCGGGGGCTCTTCTGAAAGTCTGACATTACTACAAACAGCCAACTTGAGACTTAGATGAAAGGGTCCTTTAAATGGTGTGGAATTCATATTGTGGAGGTAGGGACACTCAGAATATATCCAGAAATATTTGGAATTTGCAAATTGATGTGAATATGATACGGTAGAATTTTCACAAGTATTTTATATCTGAAGTTGGATAATAAAAATATGGTTCTAATAAAAGAGGAGGCGAAACTCCTTCAGGACAAAAAGTGATTATGTCAAGCCTTGTGAATGATTGTAAAATATGGGAACTCAAGATTTAGCAAAGCAATTCCAAAGGTTAAGTCCATTTCTCATGAATGAGTGATGCACTCATGCAGTTGCCAAGTGATCAACCTGATGAAAAGGACAGCTCTGCTTCCATGGAGGGTTCTCCTCAGGTTGTTGCCCTCGTAGCTGGGTAGAGGAATGCCAGGCTCTAGGAAATAAGTTATCCAGTGTGATAGGAATCCAGGACCGTGACTAGAGGGACGGAATCAGCCAGTTGCAAGGCACAGATAAAGACATAGCCATGGTGATTAAAGTTTGTAGATAATCTAGGCAGATTATCTACAAACTTTAAGGTAGAGTAGACCAAAGCGACAAATGTTTACGCTCTAGCTCCTTAAGTCTTCAAACACTACAAATGATGAGTGAGCAGAACTGAAAAGTTACTGAGAATAAATGGAACCAATGCTTAGTGTAATATTTATTTTCTACTTAGTCCTGATGTAAAAATTAAAGTTATATTAAATGTACTGATGGCAGTTAAAATTTAATGATTACAAATTTTACTTTGCCTTAGCATAGGGTTTTTTAATGTTTCTGATATTTTATCTCATTTTCATACCAAGAAACTAAAGATAGGCATACACATTTATGCCATTATTTTTAGATAATATGCATAAAAATTACAATTTGATACATCACATACTGTATTTTTGCCTTTTCCTCTTGTTCCCATATGAAAAATCTAATCAGTCATCTGTGTAACCAAAACTAGGCCTCTTCATTCACCCAAAGAGAGTCTGGGGCACATATCAGAAATGGAGTGTAGTTAATCTTTCTTGTTTTATCAGTGTGGTCTCTAAGCCAGCAAGCCCCTGAGGAAGGAATCTAAGTAATTCATTCACTGTGATCTTTTTAATCAAAACTAAAAGACTCAGGCTTAGAGAGAAAGGCACAGAATTTTTAACCCACTGGCTACTCTTTACATTGTTCATATAACCTTTCTACCAACTCAGAATCTTTGCCACTCCGTCAGAGCTATAAGCCAGAAGACCTCAGATGTGACATAAGAGTTCATGGTAACAAGAAGAAAATCTCCAAGTGTGCCAGGGTTCCAAAGAGAAGCTTCTATTTAGTTCAAATATTAAAGGATATTAAACTTGACTTCTTCAGCTACCACATCTATAAAATACACACTTCCAGGCCAGGCATGGTGGTTCATGCCTGTAATCCCAGCACTTTGGGAGGCCAAGATGGGCGGATAACTTGAGGTCAGGAGTTCGAGACCAACCTGGAGAAACTGTCTCTATTAAAAACACAAAAATTAGGCTGGGCACAATGGCTCATGCCTATAATCTCAGCACTTTGGGTGGCCAAGGCAGGTAGATCACGAGGTCAAGAGATCGAGACCATCTTAGCCAACATGATGAAACCCCGTTTCTACTAAAAAAATACACAGATTAGCTGGGCGTGGTGGTGCGCACCAGTAGTCCCAGCTGCTTGGGAGGCTGAGGCAGGAGAATTGCTTCAATCTGGGAGGAGGAGGTTGCAGTGAGCCGAGATCACACCACTGCACTCCAGCCTGGCACCTGGCAACAAAGCAAGACTCTGTCTCAAAAAAAAAAAAATTCAAAAATTAGCCAGGTATGGTGACAAGTGCCCATAATCCCAGCTGCAGGGGAGACTGAGGAAAGAGGATAACTTGAACCCAGTAGATAGAGGTTGCAGTTAGCTGATATTATGCCACTGCACTCCAACCTGGACGACGGGTTTGAGACAACCTGTCTCAAAAAAAAGAAAAGAAGAAAAGAAAAAGACACACTTCCATATTGTCTTATCTTTTATGACTTTAGGTCATATTCTTTATTACTGAAATGGGTCCAGAATTACAGAACTGGTCCTAGGGAGGATCTTTATTTCTTCCTAGGAACAGAGTCTAGAACTCATATAGGTGCTTCCAGCTACAGACAGACAGGAACATCTTCAAGGCCTGTTTCAGGGATGAGTAACAGAGAAGCTCACAAGTCTACCACTTTCTACATCTGCTTCCTCATGCTTCAGTTATTCTCAAATCTGTTGTCCACAGTCCCTTACCTTCTCTTTTCTCTCCTTCTCATGTGGCTCTGAATCAGTTTTTACATCACAGGCATAGCTAGAATTAGGCCTCGCTGGGAGTGCTTTTGACTGACTCTTGCCTAAGTGATTGCTATTTTTTATTTTTATGTTATTTATTTTTTTAAGATAGCGTCTTACTCTGTCACCCAGGCTGGAGTGCGGTGGCACAATCTCGGCTTATTGCAACCTCTGCCTCCTGGGTTCAAGCTCACTAGGCAAGATTGGGTTAGAGAGAAAAGCCTGTGCTCTAAAGAGGGGTTGGGTGCTCCCTAACTAGGAGGGGACACCTGCTCAGGGGTCCCAGGGCAAAGATGACCTTCTTCCTATGCCCTGTGACTTCCCAGGGAAGGAGACAGAATTCTAGAGAAGCTATGTGGTATATCTGGTGGGTGGGGGATGACCACAGACAATTTTCATTGGTGACACAGAGATTATAGAGTGTGTCTTAACCATGTCTTTTAAATCTGTGTTTTTAATTCTTTGACATCTTGAGGCCTTGCTGACAGGAATCATCTGGAGTTTTAGGCAGAAGTCTGCTGCACAGATGGAGCCCTCATGGAGAACCTGTGCCAGGGCAGTGCAGAAGGGAAATGTGGGGTTGGAGCTCCCACACAGAGTCTCCACTGGGGCACTGCCTAATGGAGCTGTGAGAAGAGGGCCACCATCCTCCAGACCCCAGAATTGTAGATACCTCAACAGCTTTCACCATGTGCCTGAAAAAGCCTCAAGCACTCAATGCCAGCCCATGAAGGAGTTGCCCAAGGCTGTGGGAGCCACCCCCTGCTTCAACATGCCCCAGATGTGAGACATGGAGTCAAGGGGATCATTTTGGAGCTTTAAGATTTAATGACTGCTGGGTTTCAGATTGCATGGGACCTGCACTCCCTTTGTTTTGGCCAATTTCTCCCATTTAGAATGGGTGCATTTATCCAATGCCTATACTTTCATTTCATTTTGGAAGTAACTAACTTGCTTTTGATTTTACAGGCTCATTAGCAAAAGGGACTTGCCTTGTGTCAAATGAGACTTTGGACTGTAGACTTTGGGCTGATGCTAGAATGAATTAAGACTTTTGGGGACAGTTGGGAAAGCATGATTCATTTTGAAATGTGAAGACATGAGATTCTGGAGGGGCCGGGGCAGAATGATATGGTTTGGCTCTGTGTCCCCAAATCCCATCTCACGTGTAATTCCCACATGTCAAGGGAGGGAGGTGATTGGAACATGAGGGTGGTTCCCTCATGCTGTTCTCATAACAGTGAGTGAGTTCTCATGATAGTGAGTGAGTTCTCATGAGATCTGATTTTTTTTTGAGATGGAGTTTTGCTTTTGTTGCCCAGGCTGGAGTGCAATGGCATGATCCAACCTCCACCTCCTGGGTTCAAGCAATTCTCCTGCCTAAGCCTCTTGAGTAGCTAGGATTATAGGAGCCTGCCACCATGCCTGGCCAATTTTTTGTATATTTAGTAGAGATGGGTTTCACTATGATGGCCAGGCTGGTCTCAAACTCCTGACCTCAAGAGATCCACCCACCTCAGTCTCCCAAAGTGCTGGTATTACAGGCATGAGCCACCGTGCCCAGCTAATCTGATGGTTTTATAAGTGTTTGGAAGTTCCTCCTTTGTTCTTCTCTCTAGAAGATGCCTGCTTCCCCATCCACCATGATTATAAGTTTCCTGACGCCTCTCCAGCCATGCAGAACTGAGTCAATTAAACCTCTTCCTTTACAAATTACCCAGTCTCAGGGAAGTTCTTTATAGCAGTGTGAAAGCAGACTAATACACTGACCCTGCAGGGACTGACTCTCCCAGGGCTAGCCAATTCCTAGAGATAGTAAATGGCTCACCTGCAAGCTTATCTTTCATGTGCCAACTGTTCCCCATCATTCTGAAGCAGCTGGATTGCTAAAATGGTGGAATGAGTCACAGTTACACCACCAACTAGGTGACAGTACTTTACAGGGCTGGAACAAAGTTCCCCAGAAGGCTGTGTATGCTCTGTATTGGTGTCCCATATATGGTACTGTTTCTCTCATAGCCAAGATTCATGGATCCAGGAATCAAGGAGTGGAAGTGGAAGTGGCACCACTCACTATCAACCCTAGTGACTCACTAGCAAAATTTTTTCTTCTTGTTCCCATGACATTACATTCTGCTGGTCTAGAGGTCTTATTCCTAGAGGGAGGAATGCTGCCACCAGGAGACACAACAACAATTCCATTAAACTGGAAGTTAAGATTGCCATCTGGACACTTTGAGCTCCTCCTATGTCTAAGTCAGCAGGCTAAAAAGGGGGTTACAGTGTTGGCTGGGGTGATTAACCAAGACTATCAAGATGAAATCAGTCTACTACTCCGCAGTGGAAGTAAGGAAAAGTATGTGTGGAATACAGGACATCCCTAAGAGCGTTTCTTAGTATTACCATGCCCTGTAATTAAGGTCAATAGGAAGCTACAACAGTTCAATCCAGGTGGACTACAAATGGCCCAGACTTTTCAGGAATGAAAGTTTGGTTCACTTCACCAGGTAAAAAACCATGACCCGCTGAGGTGCTTGCTGAAGGCAAAGGGAATACAGAATGGGTAGTAGAATAAGGTAGTCATCAATACCAGCTACGACAATATGACCAGTTGCAGAAACAAGGACTGTAATTGTCATGACGATTTCCTCCTTATTTTGTTAAGAACATGTTTATGCATGTATACACTTGTACTAAGAAAACATCTGAATTTTATTTATTTTCTTTTTCCTTTATCATGTGACATAGATTTATTGACTTCATATCATCATTTAAGTATTGTTAACTTTATGTAATAGCATTTGGGTTGGGAATTGGTGTGTTTCCAGTTGTATGAAGGATAGCTACATTAGGCATAACTATGGCTTTATTGTTGTCTCTATTTGAAGATTATGGATGATTTCAGGAGACATGTATGGGTTCAAGCTGGCAAGGGGTGGACTTGTGATGGTTAATACTAAGTGTTAACTTAATTGGATTGAAGGATGCAAAGTATTTTTCCTGGGTATGTCTGTGAGGGTGTTGCCAAAGGAGATTAACATTTGAGCTAGTGGACTAGGAGAGGCAGATCCACCCTAAATCTGGGTAGGCACCATCTAATCAGCTGCCAGCATGTCTAGGAGGAAAGCAGGCAGAGGAACGTGGAAGGACTAGACTAGCTAAGTCTTCTGGCCTCCATCTTTGTCCTGTGCTGGATGCTTCCTGCGCTCAAACATCAACCTCCAAGTTCTTCAGCTTTTGGACTCTTGGACTTACATCAGTGATTTGCCAGGGGCTCTCAGAACTTCAGCCATAGATGGAAGGCTACACTATAGGCTTCCCTACTTTTGAAGTTTTCGTACTAGAACTGGCTTCCTGCTCCTCAGCTTGCAGACAGCCTGTTGTGCGACTTTGCCTTGTGATTGTGTGAGTCAATTCTCCTAATAAACTCCCCTTCGTATAGACATCTGTCCTATTAGTTCTGTCCCTTTAGAGAACCCTGACTAATACACCAACCATCCAATCCCAAGTCTATAACTCTAACTACCTCCTTTACGGAATCTTATACTCTGGCTCACTATTCCCCTTTCTAATCACCCCAAGGCCAGGTACAAGACAACTAGGGGCAAACTTTGTGCTCCAGAGCCCCGAAATTGTTCAAACTAGAAAATTATTGGTCAGGCATGGTGGTTCTCACCTGTAATTCCAGTACTTTGGGAGGCCAAGGCAGATGGATCACAAAGTCAAGAGATCAAGACCACCCTAGCCAACATAGTGAAACCCGGTCTTTACTAAAAATACAAAAATTAGCCAGGCATGGTTGTGGGTGCCTGTAATTCCAGCTACTTGGGAGGCTGAGGAAGGGAGTCGTTTGAACCTGGGAGGCAGAGGTTGCAGTGAGCCAAGATCGTGCCATTACACTCCAGCCTGGGTGACAGAGCCAGACTCCATCTAAAAAAAAAAAAAGAAAGAAAGAAAATTCTTGACCTGCTTGCCCTCCCTTGCTTGTTCCTTCCCCAGAAATAACAATAAATAATAAATGCTCTTGCCCATGTTCTGTCCTCACTTCCTCTGTTTCCTAGCCAACCCTTCTGCTTCCCAATGTGGCCCTATGAGGGGTGCCATGCCTTCTGCTTCTAGGAGAAGCAAAATCTGGCATAATTGGAGACTTCAATATCCAATTTTTTATAATGGATAGAACAATTTGGCAGAAGATTAACAAGAAATCAAAGACCTGAGCAATATTATAAGCCAACTAGACTTAGACACTGATAGGATATTCCACCCAGCTACAGAGGGGTACAAATTATTTTCAAGTGCAATTGCAGGATTCTCCAAGATAGACTATATGTTAGGTCATAAAACAAGCCTCAATAAATGTAAAAGGATTGAAATCATAAATAGAAAATATTCAATCATATATAGAAATGACAATAGAGTTATATCCAAAATCAGTAACAGATGGAAACCTGAGAAATTCACAAACGTGTGAAAATTAAATACCCTCCTTTTCTTTGAGACAGGGTCTCACTCTGTTACCCAGGCTAAGTTCTGTGGCATGATCCTGGCTCACTGCAACCTCCAACTCCCAGACTCAAGTGATCTTCCTACCTCAGACTCCTAAATAGCTGGGACTACAGATGTGCGTCACCGCAGCCAGCTAATTTTTTGTAGAGATGGGGTCTTGCTGTGTAGCCCAGGCTGATCTTGAACTATTGGATTCTAGTGATCCTCTTGCCTTGGCCTCCCAAAGTGCTGGGATTGCAAGTGTGAGTCACTACCACTGGCCTGATAATACATTTCTAAATGATCAATGAGTCAAAGAAGAAATCACATGGGAAATTTATTTTCACATGGAAGAAATTAAATTTTTCATTCAACTAAAAAATTATTTGAATGAAAATTAACCACAACATTCAAAACTTACGGCATGCAGTTAAGACAATGGATAAAGGGAAATTTATAGCTATAAACATGTATATTTAAAACAAAAGAAAGCTTTCTAATCAACAACTTTAACATTCACCTTAAGAAAATAGAAAAAAAGAGGCCAGGCATGGTGGCTCATGCCTGTAATCCCAGCAATTTGGGAGGCCAAGGCAGGTGGATCACCTGAGGTCAGGAGTTCAAGACCAGCCTGGTCAACATGGTAAAACCCTGTCTCTACTAAAAATACAAATATTAACCAGACATGGTGGTAGGTGCCTCTAATCCCAGGTACTCAGGAGGCTGAAGCAGGAGAACTGCTTTAACCCAGGAGGCGGAAGTTGCAGTGAGCCGAGATCGCACCACTGCACTCCAGTCAGGGTGACAGAGCAAGACTCTGTGTCAAAAAAAAAAAAAGAAAAGGAAAATAGACAACTAAACTTAATTCATGTAGAAGAAAGAAAATAATAAAGATTAAAGTACAAATGAATGAAATAGAGAAAAGCAATAAAGACATCAACAAAACCAAAAGAAGTTGGCTCTTTGAAAAGATCAACAAAATTGGCAAATCTTTAGCAAGACTGACCAATATTTTTAAAAGGGAGACAGAGAAAGAGAGACAGAGACTGAGAGAAACAGAGATAGAGAGAGAAGACTCAAAGTGCTAAAATCAGGAGTGAAATACAGGGCATCACTACTATTCTTATAGAAATAAAAAAGTATTTTAAGGCAATACTAATGAAAAACTATACGCCAAAGGAACCATGGGATGTGTAACAATCGATGACCCAGTGGGAACCAACATGAACAGATAATTACTGACAAGAGGGTTCCTCCTCCTATCCACACACACTTACACACCTTGACACAATAACTTAGGTGGAATTACCTGCCGGACAGGGCTGGTGCTTAGAGTCTATATTAGGCTGAGTAACAGAAAATAAAGAATTACAGTATTCCTCCTACATTTGAGACTCATACCTACTTCATTATTTTAACATGTGAAAATACAGGAAATCTGAGATAATAAAATTAAGATGACTCATAATGATAACATCTGGAGAGATAGCCATTGTTACTATTATAAATATCTACTTCTCTCCCTACTTATACGTTGTATGTAGAAATATCAGATGTCATTTTATTTTCCAGCATTCAGCTTAATTTTTATTCTAACTCTCAGTCTACAGGTAGCAAAAACAAATGTCAGCCAATTCATGGTTTCCCCCAGTGCCTGGGCTTACCTCTAAAAGTTCTAAGGAGATTGCATGGCTTTACATTCCTACCTTCCCGGTTCTCAGCTTCTGATCTATGCAGGAATCCTGACCACATGGTCTCTCCAGGTCTGATTCTCTCTCAGGAACCTTGGAAAGTTGACCATGTCGCTCTGGAGTCATGGAAAACTCTTATAGTTTACATTCTTTCACCACAACTGTGCTGTGCTTGGAGACGGGAAAATCATGCTCTCTACTGGCTGCTGGACCATCGGGAATGTGGCCTGGATTCCCCATCCAGATGTTTCTTCTGCTCCTGCATTTATTGGGCATGGAGAAAGTCTGAGACCTTTCAATTCTTTCAGCTTTGGTTCTGACTTGGGGACACAGGTCCCTTATGATGTCAGATCTCCAAACCAGTCTAGAAGCATTATCATAATAGTTTTATTGTATGAAAAAAGTATAATTTATTTAACCATTCTCTTGTATATTTAGATTACATTAATCCTTTATGGTCATATATTATGTGATCTTCAATGTCTTTGTAATGAAAGCTTTATCCATATCCATTTTTAAGAGAAATTCCTAGAAGGGCAATTTATGTGTCAAAGAATATGCATATTTTAGGCTTTTCTATATTTTGCCAAATCACCCTTCAAAAATGTAACAAATTACCTCTCAGCAGCAGTTGATAAGAGGATGAGAATTCTTACATCCCCACACCATAGATTTAGCAATAAATTAGTTATATAAGGCATAGCTTTGCTATATATTTACACATAAAGTCTGTATGCTGTTCATGACTCCATAATAAAAATATTTTTTGATAATTTATAATCAGTGGAGAACCACTCATATAGCTAAGGGTTTAAGTAATTCTTTTAGAGCTAAAACATGAGGTTATTCTTGAAACATGTGACTAAGAGATCACCTCTCGGCAGGGATTCAACAAGTTAATGAACAGCTTTTTTTTTTTTCTACTATTCATTGAGTACAGAATTTTTTTAAGTCTGTAATAGCTATAATTATTGACTGTGGTGTGCAGAATGGCCCCCCAAAGAAGTTCACTCTCAGATTCTTAGATCTTGTGAGCATGCTATATTAAATGGACATAGACACTTTGTGGATGAAATGAAGGCTAGAGACCTTAAAAGAGGGTGGGTGCTATTCTGAATTATCCAGGTAAGGGGAGATCTGAGACAGCTGAGAGTGAGAATGGTTAATGTCCTGTTGTTGGCTCTTGTATGTAGATGCCCACATGCAAGGACCAGAGAAACCCCCAAGAACTCAGTGAAGCCCCCAGCTGGCAGCCAGAAAGAATATAAGGACTTCAGTCCTATAACCACAAGGAATTGGATTTTGCCGACAGCTTGAATGGCTTCCAAGTGGATTCTTTCCAGAGCCTCCAAATAAGAGACCAGCCAACTGATGTCTTAATTTCCACCTGTACTTCCTTCTGACCTATATAACTGAGGCAATACATTTGTGTTGTTTAGGCTGCTAAATTGGTAGTATTCGTGATCACAGTGGTAGGAATTTATTACATTTACTGAATAAATAAATGATAAATGGTAAATTAAATAAATGCATGAGCAAATGAGTTAAGGGTGATTTCAGAGTGTAAATTATTATATGCTTTTCCAAAAGAGCAGTGGAATCATAAGTCCAGTTAATCCTGCAGGTCCTTTGAATATATTGTTTCATTTTGCAGATTCATGTCAGTTGTGTTCCATCTACAGCTTCTGAAGGAGATGATTACATGAGGTAGTCACCATCTCTCCTGTTGTGAGAATATTTATTATAGTCTTTAGTGTGCAGTGATTGTTTTGTGCTTGTGATTTCCCATGATTATCATTTTAAAAATGTGAACACTTTATATCCAACACACAAACTATTACTGTTCTTAACCGGTGAATTCAGAAATAAGCACCTGCATATGTTAATTTTTTCCCCAAAAGATATCTACTAAACTACTGCTCTATATAAATATACTGATCTGAGTATAGTTTTCTGCTAGGTTCTGAAACTATTACAAAAGAAATACAGATAGCTCCCAAATTAAAAACTGGTTTATGTTCTAGAAGGTTTATTTCCAAGTTAGAGATTTCTCACTTAGAATATATTTTCACATACAGATCATATGAAAAACATTGACTCTGTAAATAAACCAGCCCACAAAAGCCCATTTAGCTCAAAATTTACTTGAACTGATAATAAAGGAATATAACTATATTTAAACATCTATTTTCTAAGACAAAACAAATTCAGTTTTCCAACTTGTAATGTTAGAGGCGCAGCATCCTGCCTAGAAGAACTAGTCCTTCAGCAGTGACATTAAGGATCCAAGACCATGGAGCAGGTCTCTCCGTGAAACATGAAACACAGAGAAGACAGTACTGTATTTTTAAAAATCATATGCTCAACCACCTTTTCATCTTGTTTTTAGTTCTCTGTATCAGGAATGCCTATTATCCTTATGTTGGGTCATCTTGTTCTCTCTTCCATGTCTACCGCCTTCTTTCCAGTTGCTTTTACTATATCCAGATTTTCTAATTATTACTGTTAAATCTTGCCATCTGTCATCTTAGATATTTCTCTTCCTAAAAACTCTAATTGAGAGATAAATGGCACTTAGCTTTGCAGAGAAGTCAGTGCTCAGATCCAGAACTGAAGTTTCCTTAACTTTTCACGTGTTGTTATAATAAAGGCAATGCTACTCAGTTAGAAATTATCTGTGATCTTTAAGACACACCACCCACATCCATGTAACATTTTTCTACTTGGAGACAAATTATATATGTGAACTGTTTTAATGCTAAGGTTGTTAGATAATTTATGTAAAATCGTATATACAGTGAGATGGTATGGTGTAGATATAAAGATCAATTACACATTAGAGTTAGTGGTATAGGTAATAAATATTTCAGGAGTTAGTAAAATGGGGAACTGTTTGTCCTGAATTCAACTATTCAATAATCACTGAACACATGGGTGATTTTCTTGCTTATAACTGTATTTCTTCCCTGCAAATGCCTCTTCTCTCACCTTTTCTGTCTCTGTATGTCTAAATCTTTTCTACTTCCATGTACCAGCACATACACACACTTTCCAGGAAGGCTTCCCTGGCCACCCATCCTTAGGTAATCTGTTCTTTCTCTCATTTCCCATAGCAATTCATTGCTACTTTTCTTATGATACAAAAACATGAAACTGGATAGATGTGTTTAGGAAGGCGCAAGGATGGACTTTAGAAAACCAGTTGTTGAATGACTAAGGTAAGTTTAGATTTATATAAAAGAAGGAAGAAGAGAGAACATTTTAGACATGGTGGAGATTAGAGAAGATGATGAACAAAGGCAGAGAGGTTGGAAGTCAGAGGCTGGCTTTCTGAAAAAGAGGGTTCCTATTGAAAATGGCAGAAGGTAAAATGTTAAAAAGAAGTTGAGGAGCAGATGGTGTAGGACCTTTCACAATGCCTCAGGGGTGAAGAGTTTGGACTTCATCCTGAAAGCAACAGGGAGCCATCGGAATGCATTGTTAAAGTGGGCATTTAGGGAAATTAATTTGGCAGCAATACGTAAGATGGATGCAGGGAGCTTATTAAAAAGATATTTTGGTAAAATATGAGGGTAGCAGGCACAGATTTTAAAGGCCCTATTCCCGTGTGCAACCACAACATAAATAAAACCCATAACTGTCCTATAATTCATTTATCTAATGCTGTTTCCATTGGAATTGCTGCATAAAATTTAGTCTAGTCGCTTCCAGGTAAAATGAGTCCAATTCTGCATTTCCTCAGGGTTTTGAACTCCATCAATTCAAGAAGCTGTGGAGAGGGTAGGAAGGTAGGAGCGAGAGATGCTCGTTTCCGCCCTCACACTATGGTGGAAGCTGCTTCCAGAGTCCCCATCTTGTATGTCCTTTGTGTAGGACACATGAGTGGCCCCTCAGACCCAGGCTGGAGGTCATGGAGGAAAAACGCGGCCCACACAGAATCCTCCTTGGGAGAGGTTCCCTCATGCGGGCTGGGAGACGATTTGTAGATCCCTCTCTTAAATAACCTAGGTCCCCTCTCAGAGCGCCACGGGAACTTTGCTACTCCGTCAACACCACTCTAGCCTTTGGGCACTAGGCAAAGGATCTATTCTGTCCTCTCTCAGGACTCATCCTGAGGAAGCAGAAGGCAGGGCACATGCTCCCCACACACACATTTAACTCTATTTCCCTGCCAACCCCTCCCCTCATTCCTTCTTTTCCAGCTTAGAGAGTCTTCTTTTTCTAGTCTAAGTAAGGGAGCCTTTCCTCTGGATTCAAATCTTTCATTACTACCCAAGACCAGAGAGTTTTGAATTTAAGGCATTGCTTGCCTTTGCTGCCTTTCGTGGCTTCTTCTGGGTCCATGGGTGTCTCCGATCTTCCTCTCTAATGGGGGAAGGGTCTTAGGGAACAAATGGACGAATCAGGTGAGCATAGGAGTGGGCATGGGTAATCACCTTGGTTAGTACTTTTTTGCCACATAATAATGATTTCCTAGACTGAGAGACAAAAGAATAAGAAGGAAAAATCCTTTGGACTTGAATGGAATAATAAAAGTAAGACAGAGATAGAGAATTTGAATAAAGTTTTCAAGATTTTGAGCCTGAGTGAATGGAAAAGGAATGATATTGAGGGGATAAAACGAGAATGAGAGAGAGCAGAAAACTAGGTGCCTAAGTCTCCACTGAACCTGGGTAACAGAGCACACTGGGCAATACAACACTGTGGAATGCACATTGATTTGACTAAGGCTTTAAGAAAGGCAGGCTCTGGAGGAGCAATTCCCCTGATCCCACTCACTAAGAATGGTTTGGGAATCAGCATATCCATTCATTAATGTACCCTGGGGATTGTATCTAACAGGATGACTATTAGTGGTGACCACTGGGCCACTCCGATGGGAGCTGGTCCTTAGCCAACAATTAAATAAGGTGGTTGATCAGTGAATATAGAATAAGAGCAGACAGAGGATTCGGCTGTAATTAGGGGCTGTCCAACTATAGAATAAAATGAATTGCCTTTCTTGGTCCTAGGAATATTTCTAACATACGTAAAAGTCTTTAGACTCAGAGCATTTCCTCTGCTAGAGAGTGAGTACACAATGACAAATTCTACCGTACCATTCATTTTCTATATTCTTTATCTGTCAATGCAAACCTCTGTCATTTCCTTATGACAGTTTGCAATTTCTTAAATTACTGCTAATCTTTCACTAGTTACATTTTAAATTGACGACTTCCCTTTTAAGGAAGCATGCTAGACCCCTTAGTGAGACTTAGAAAGCACCCTCAAATTGCTAGCAATATGCTTGTGAATCATCTCTTGCGTGGCTTATTTCCTGGGATGATTTCTGCAGATGGCTAATCTTACCCATTTTATGTTGATTTCTGTTAGCGCTAACCCCTAAGCATGGCAATATCTGACTGTCCTGATTTTAGCTTATACATTTTTGTTGTTGCTATTCCTTAGCCTTCCTTTCTAAATTCTCATCTTTCTAGCATTTTCTAGAATTTAAAAGGAAGATGATGGGTTAGTGTTGAATTCCATGGGGGATATATTGAGAATTTGATATATATTCCATATTGAGCTAATTAGAATAAAAATATACTGACTGTAGAGGCTTGAGGGGGTCAATATACGATGCTTTTTTCTTTCCTTTTTTAGTTATTTTTTCTCCAATGAGGAATTAAGACCCAGAAATTGGGCAGATGGAGATGAAAAGAAAACTTGATTACTCTATCCCAAGTGCTTAGAACAGTGCCTGGAACATAATAGGTACTTAACACATATTTGGTGGATGAAAAAATGAATAAAAGCTAAATTGGGTTGGGCCCGTGGTGGCTCACACCTGTAATCTCAGCATTTTGGGAGGCCGAGGCAGGTGGATCATTTGAGGTCAGGAGTTTAAAACCAGCCTGGCCAACATGGTGAAACCCCGTCCCTAATAAAAATACAAAAATTAGCTGGGTGGTGTTGGGCACCTGTAATCCCAGATACTAGGGAGGCTGAGGCGGGAGCATTGCTTGAACCTGGGAGGTGGAGGTTGTAGTGAGCCAAGATCGTGTTCACTGCACTCTAGCCTGGATGATAGAGTGAAACTCCATCTAAAAAAAAAAGAAATCTGGATTGAAGAACATAGCCTAACGTCAAATCAAATTGACTTTTTAATACTCCACTCCAGAATTAAACTCACCCATCCCCTCCTGGGCAGAACTGGACAGCCCCAGATCTCATCTGTGGGGGTGGAATGGCCTCCTCTACGGCAGCCTCCGGTGGCAAGTGGTGCGGAGAGAACAAGCTAGAGCTCCCCTAGCAGGCAGCCACGTTTCTTCCTCTCAAGGGAAGGAGTGAGTAAGAAGGCAGAGAGAAGCTGGGAACATTATTCTGAGGGGAAGCCCCTCATGGAACAAGAGAGCATGGGATGAATCTTCCTTTATAACATTCCCAGTTTTTAGCTCTTTTAAATCATGGAAACGAGTAGTTCAATGTATAATCAAACAGAAACTGCACAACATTGGGGAACATAAGTAAAAGAATTAAACAGAGAAGTTTTTTTGTGGCAAAATATACGTAACATAAAATTCACCACCATCTTAACCATTTTTTTTTTTTTGAGACAGAGCCTGTTACCCAGGCTGGAGTGCAGTGGCCCGATCTCTGCTCCCTGAAACCTTCGCCTCCAGGGTTCAAATGATTCTCTTGCCTCAGCCTCCCAAGTAGCTGGAATTACAGGTGTGCACCACCACGTCCAGGTAATTTTTTGTATTTTGAGTGGAGACAGGGTTTGCCATGTTGGCCAGTCTGGTCTCTAATTCCTGGCCTCAAGTGATCTGCCCACCTTGGCCTTCAAAGTGCTGGAATTACAGGCATGAGTGACTGCATCCAGACACCATTTTTTTTTTCTTTGAGAATCTCACTCTGTTGCCAAGCTGGAGTTCAGTGGCTCAATCTCGGCTCACTACAACCTCCACCTCCCAGGTCAAAATGATTCTCCTGCCTCAACCTCCTGAGTAGCTGGGACTACAGGCAGGTGCCACCACTCCCAGCTAATTTTTCGTATTTTAGTAGAGATGGAGTTTCATCATGTTGGCCAGGATGGTCTCGATCTCTTGACCTCATGATCTGTCCGCCTCAGCCTCCTGAAGTGCTGGGATTACAGGTATGAGCCACCCCGCCCGGCCACCATTCTTAAGTATAAAGTTCAGTGGTGTTAAGTACATTCATTTTCTTGTGCAACCATCACCATCATTCATCTCCAGAACTCTTTTCATACCGTTCCTCTGAAACTCTATACTCATTCAACAATGACTTCATATTTCTCCCCATCCCCAGTCCCTGGCAACCACCATCCTACTTTCTGTCTTTAAGAATTTAACTATGACAAAAGGGGATTTTTAAAAATCAGCATTATTACAAATAAATGCTGTATTGGAGAACAAAGCTTAGATGTGTGGACACAATAAGCTTCTTAACTCTAAATAACTCTTCAGAATTAAGTTGGCTCTACTACTTGCCAACCACAGATTCCTCCCGTCCCACCTGCCTCTCCCACCCAGGCTGCTGGAAGCTTGGATGGGGTTAGACCCCTCTCTGGGCAGGCAGACATTGAGGAAGTGCCCAGAAAGACCTGCCCCATCTCCAGGGAAATGTGACAACTCTTTATATGAAGGAGGAAAAGGGGTGAGGCCAGGAGAGGGAGAGGCCAGGAATCTTCCTTTGATGGAAAGCCCTTCATGGGATCATAAGGTCTAATAATTTAAGAACATGTGGAAAAACGACCCAGAAATTTAGTCTTCCTCTCATATTAATCACTGTCTCACCCCAAAACAGGAAATCCAAACTACAACAATTCGGGAGGACAATGGCAATTAGCTGGAAGTTATATCACTGTAGCATCAAGTTTATTCACCTAAAATTAAAAATAAAAGAAACGGCCTTACAAGTCTATTATAGACAACTTTCATATATGTTTGTTTCTAAGTTGATTTTTTTTTTGGTATTACAGAAAGAGTGGGTAAAAATTCTGCAATCACAGGCTAAAGAGATTATTATCCCCAAGAAATCACTTTCAACCCAAAGCAAATAATTGGCCTGTGTCAGTGGCTGTCTAGATAAATGATGTTAAGACTGTTCTAGAAATCTGAGACAAAGCTGGGAGAGGGAGAGGGATAGCTTTCTCTTTCACTATTAGAACTTGCAAGCATTTCTTTCCTAACAAGAATGGTTCCAGTTTTGTCTCAGAGTGATAGACACCCAAAATGCTTCCTAGCACTTCTTTTCTCTCAAAGTTGTTCAAAATTTTGGCTGAAGCTGAAGCCAACAAAAGATTTACTAGGAAAGGCCACTTGGTGTGGTCCTATGAAGCAGAGAACATCAACGAGGCATTTTCACCACAAGAAGCATTGTCTCCGTTTTATTAAACATCCTGCTTCTGTTAACAGCACACTGAGAACCGCAGATAATGCAGGCATTTGGGTTTTGGTTAACTGTAATTGGCTGGTAATTTTTTTTTTCTGAACACCTTCTTAAAGATTTTTTATATTTGTTTAAATTAGAATCCAGGGATAGTATTAGGTTGGAAATCTGACAGACCAGCAGTTGGATGACTGACTTTCCTGGGAAAATGCCAAATGCCTGGATCTCTCAGACAAATACTTCCATAGGTATTTCATCAGGTCTCCCCAGGTTTTGCTTCCCTCTTTGCAGACGACTGCAATACATTCAGCGTTCCAAGAATCTTAAAAATAATACACATGTTGTTCAAGCTGTGATGTAAAAAAAATATTTTGCCTACAGGGAGAGCTGCTCCCATGAAATCCACTCTTGCAGGCCACCCATGGTTTCACAAAAAGATATATCTGACAAGTGGCCCTTAAATATAGTTCTTACACTTACAATACATGATATTTTGTCTTAAAACATGATATTTTGTCTTTAAACAGAAACCAGTGTTTTACACTTTGAACACTAGCCTTAGACAATAAGAGTTCTTGCCCAAGACCTACTTCAGGAAGAACCAAGTTGAATTCTTAGCTTCTCTCCTCTTAGGTGCAGGCTCTGTACTCTTCCTTGACAGTGATGCTCTGTGTCACTCTTTGTTCATTTCCCAGGGTGGGGCGGAAGGAGACAGCACAATCAGATACGGAAGGGCCCTCTGGGTGACCCTCCTCTCATCCAAAAAGCAGTGTTCCACTTCTTTCTGCTCCCTTATTCCCCCTGCCTTAGGTCCTGCCTATTGCACTTTGAGTTACTCTTAAGAAAATCGTAGAAAGCTCCGAGGGAGCTGACCTGTTGGATTCCACCAGCAGATGCGTGTTGCTGCTATCCGCCTGAATTTCAGAAATCTCCAAGGCAAATCTTGTTAGGCATTTTATTCTCTATAAAAGTACTGAAACATTTTGTACAATTGCCCTTCTGAAAGAGGTTATTTCACCATTGATGGACTTTTTAAACTGATCTGCAATTCAGCTAAATAAATAAGTAGTGAAGAAACGCAGGCTCAAAACATGTTACTCTTCACAGGAATCAAACTAGTGCTTTGAAAATTTCAGTTTTTAGGAGGGCATTCTTTGCCTTTATGTGGTCTACTAATCTGGGACTAAGAATCATAAATAAATTGAAGTACTACATTGAGAACACTGTTTCAATTGAGGATGTATTTTTTTCCCTAGACTTGAAGGTATTCCTTCTTTTGCATATTATTAAAAGTTGCCATTTAATGTGAATATTACGCTAAGAGTATCTGTGTACCTGGGTCTGGGCTACATTCTGTTAACCGTTGTTAAGGTAGATGACCTTTAGCTATGTAAAATTGGAATGGCACTAGACTTTCAGTAAAAAGAACAGCAAAACTTTGCTAGTTTACATAGTTTCTGTGAATATCGCTTTTCTTTCTTTTTCTTTCTTCTTTCTTTCTTTCTTTCTTTCTTTCTTTTTCTTCTTTTTCTTTCTTTCCTTCCTTCTCTTTCTTTCCTTCCTTTCTTCTTTCTGTCTTTTTTTTTTTTTTGAGATAGAGTCTTGCTCTGTCACCTAGACTGAAATGCATTGGTGTGATCTCGGCCCACCCTAAACCTCCACCTCCCAGGTTCAAGCAATTCTCATGCCTCAGCCCCACTTGTAGCTGGGACTGCAGGCACCTGCCACCAAGCCTGGCTAACTGTTTTGAATTTTTAGTAGAGACGAGATTTCACTATGTTGGCCAGGCTGTTACCAAACTCCTGACCTCAAGTGATCTGCCTGCCTCGGCCCCCAGAGTGCTGGTATTACAGGCATAAGCCACCGCACCTGGCCCAGTTTCCTTATTTCTTTTTCTTTTCTTTTCTTTTTTAAGACAAAGTTTTGCTCTTGTCACCCAGGCTGGAGTGCAGTGGCACGATCTCAGCTCACTGCAACCTCTGTCTCCTGGTTTCAAGCGATTCTCATGCCTCAGCCTCCCAAGTAGCTGAGATTACAGGTGCCTGCCACCATGTCCAGCTAATTTTCATATTTTTGGTAGAGACAGGGTTTTGCCATGTTGGCCAGGCTGGTCTCAAACTCCTGACCTCAGGTGATCTGCCAGCCTCAGCCCCGCAAAGTGCTGGGATTACAGGCGTGAACCACCAGGCCTGGCCCAGTTTCCTCATTTCTAAAGGGCGGGATATTAATATATTACAATAGGTGTTTCAAAAATTAAATGGTTTAAGATATGGAGAAGCAGTTAGCTCAATACACAACAGAATCCAATAAATATTGAATTGGCACTGAATTAGGAGTTACTTTTCCTGTTTCAGTGCAACTCTGCCCCTTCCTCACAAGGTGACCTTGGGACAGCTAAATAGTTTAAGCCTCGGTGTTCTCATCTGAGAAATAGAAAGACAGAAATGAGATACAGTCATGCAAAATGCTTAGTGTTGTGTTGAGCTCATGATAGGTTTTTTAAAAAATAGTTTTATTGAGATACGTACAGTAGACTCATGTAAAAGTGTACAATTCAATGGCTTTTAGTATCTACTCAGATCTGGGCAACCCTCAACATGGATTTTAGAACATTTTCACACTCAAACAGAAAACTCATTCCCTTTAGCTATCACTCCTTTATTTCCCATTCCTAAATCCCAGCTCTATTCAAACCCTAAATCTACTTTCTGTCTTTATAGATTAACATGTTCTAGACATAATGTTAAGTAAGAAGATTCATTCATATTACAGCATGTATCGATACTTTCCTCCTTTTCCTGGCTGAATAATATTTCATTATATGGGTATACCACTTTTTGCTTATCCATTCTCCATACATCCATTCAAATGTTGATGAACATGTGGGCTGTTTCCATCTTTTGCCTATGATGAATAATACTATCAACATTCATGTAAGTTTTCATTTATCTTAAGCATACACCTAGGAATAAAATTGCTAGGTCGTATGGTAATGCTCCATTTAACAGTTTAAAGAACTACCAGACTGTTTTCCAAAATGGCTGCACCATTTAATATTGTCACCAGCAGTGCACAAAAGTTCTACTTTCTCCACATCTTTGTTATCACTTGTCACCTGACTTTTTTTTCTAGCCATTCTAAGGGGGTATGAAGTGGTATGTCATCATCTTCATTTACAATTCCTTGACGCTTAATAATGCTGAGCATCTTTCCATGTACTTATTGGTCATTCTTCTTTGATGAAATGTCTGTTGAGATCATTTGCCCTTTTAAAGTTGGGATATTTGTCTTTTGATTATTGAATTGTAAGAGTTCTTTCAATGTTCTGGTTATAGTTTTCTTATCAGATATATACTTTTAAAATATTTTCTTCCATTCTGTTGGTTGCTGATGTGGTTTGGCCCTGTGTCTCCACCCAAATCCCATCTTAAATTGTAATCTCCATGTGTTGGAGGAGGGCCCTGGTGGGAGGTGATTGGATCATGGGGCAGATATCCCCCATTGCTGTTCTTGTGACAGTGAGTGAGTTCTCATCAGATCTGATGGTTTTAAAGTATAGCACTTCCTCCCTCCCCCTCTCTCTTTCCTCTGCCATGGTCAGACATGGTTGCTTCCCCTTCACCTTCTGCCATGACTGTAAGTTTCCTGAGGCCTCCAGTCATGCTTCCTATTAAACCTGTAGAACTGTGAGTCAATTAAACCTCTTTTCTTCATAAATTACTTATTCTCAGGTAGTTCTTTATAGCAGTGTGACAACAAACTAATATAGTTATATTTTCACTTTCTTGATAGCATCCTTTGAAGCACAAAAGCTTTTAATTTTAATAAAGCCCAACTGATCTACTTTTTCTTTGTTGCTTATGCCTTTAGTGTCATATTTAAGAATCTTTCCCCAAATCCAGGATTATGAAGAATTGTCCCTGTGTTTTCTTCTAAGTTTTTTTAGTTTTAGTCTTACACTTAGATATTTGATCCATTTTTAATTTTTGTATTTGGTGTGATGTAAAGGTCAAACTTGATTGTTTTTCATGTGGGTATATTGTTTTTCCAGTATTATTATTGAAAAGGCTGTTTTCTCCCCCCTGGGTGGTCTTGGCACTCTTGTTGGAAATGAGTTAACAATGTCTCTGCCCTTGTGCTAGCATCACACTGGCTTGATTAACATTGCTTTGAGAAGTTTTGTTTTTGTTTTGTTTTGTTTTTGCATAATTGTTTTTGCTATTTTGGGTCCTTTGCAATTTCATGTGAATTTTAGAATCAGCTTGTCGATCTCTACAAAGAAGTCAGCTGGAATTCGGGTTGGGATTAAACTGAATCTATAGGTTGGTTTGGGGAGTATCATTATCTTAGCAATGTTAAGTCTTCTAATCCATGAACAATAGTGGCTTTTAAAAATTATTTAGATTGCACTTAATTTCTTTCAACAACATTTTGTAGTTTTCATAGTATAACTTTTGTATTTTTTAAATTCAATTTATTCCTCAATATTTTATTCTTTATGATGCTATAGTATGTGGAATTGTTTCCTTAACTTCATTTTCTGATTATTCAAGTATATGGAAATACTGATGTCTGTAGATTTATCTTGTATCCTGCAACCTTATGGAACTTGTTAACAAGTTTGAATAGATTTCTTTTTTAATGTAATAAATTCCTTAGGATTTTTAATATACAAGACCATGTCATTTGTAAATAAAGACAGTTTTACTTCTTCCTCTTCAATCTGGATGCCTTTTATTACTTTTTCTTGCCTAATTGCCCTGGTTAGAACCTCCAGTACAATGTTGAATACAAATGATGACAGCAGACATCCTCGTCTTATTCCTGATCTTAGGGAGGAAAAGCATCCAGTCTTTAGATGTGAGTTTTTCATAAATAGCATTTATTGTGTTGAGAGAAAATCCTGGTTTATTATTTTTATCATGAAAGGTGTTGGATTTTGTCAAACGTATTTCTTGCATCTATTGAAATGATTATGTGATTTTTGTTTTTTATTCTATTGATATGAGGTATCATGTTAATTGATTTTTGGATTTTGAACCTACCTAGAACCTTTGGGATAAATCCCACTTGGTCATGGTATATCATTCTTTTTTATATGTCCCTGTATTTAATTTGCTGGTGTTTTGTTGATGGTGTTTGTGTCCATATTAATAAGAGATCTTGGTCTGTAGTTTTCTTTTCTTGTGATGTTTCTGTCTGGTTTTGGAATCAGGCCTCATGCCAAATGCTAATACTGGCCTCATAAAATGAATTGGGAAGTGTCCCATCTTTTCTTTTTTCTTTTTTCTTTTTTTTTTTTTGGAAACATTTGTGAAGAATTAGTAATGATTTTTCTTTAAGTGTTTGGCAGAATTCAGCAGCAAGGCTATCTGGGCCTGAGCTTTTATTTGTGAATAGTTTTCTGATTACTAATTCAATCCCTTCACTTGTAGATTTGTTCAGAATGTCTATTTCTTCTTGAGTCAATTTGTTTCTTGAGAAGTAGTTTATATCTTTCCAGGAATGTATCCATTTTATCTAGTTTATCTAATTTGTTGGTGTACAATTGTTCATAGTATTACTTTATGATCCTTTCTATCTCTGTAAACTCAGTACTAATGTCCTCTCTTTTACTTCTGATTCTGGTAATTTGAGTCCGCTCTCTTTTGTGTTGGCTGATCTACCTAAAGGTTTGTCAATTTTGTCAGTCTTTTCAAGAACTAGTTTTTGGTTTCATTGATTTTCTCTTTTTTTTTCTATTTGGCATTTCATTAATTTCTGATCTAATCTTTATTCTTTTTTTCCATCTACTTACTTTAAGTTTTATTTGCTCTTCTTTTTCCAGTGTCATAAGGTGGAATGCTAACTTTTTGATTTGAGATAGTTCTTTTTTGATATAGGAATTTACAACTATAAGTTTCCCTCTAAGCTCTACATTGCTTCATTGCATATGGTTGATACATTGTGTCTTCTTTTTGACTTATCTCAAAGTGTTTTCTAATTTCTCTTGTGATTTTTTTCTTTGGTCCATTAGATTTTTAGGAATGTATTGTTAAATTCCACATATTTGTGAGTTTCCCACATTTTCTCCTGCTATCAATTTCTAATTTTATTCCATTGTTATTGGAGAACACACTTTATATTATTTCTATCCTTTTAAATGTATTAAGGCTTATTTCATGGCCTAGCATGTAGTTTATTTTAGGGAATGTCCCATGTGTACTTGGGAAGAATGTATAGTATATTCTGTTACTGGGTGGAGTGTTTTACAGATGTCTGTTTGTTCTAGTTGGTTTATAAGGCTGTTCAAGTCCTTTAATTCCTTCTTGATATTCTGCCTTATTGTTTTGCCCATTATTGAAAGTGGGATACTAAAGTCTCCAGCTATTTTTATGGAGTTTTCTATTCCTCTCTTTTATTATGGCTGTTTTTGCTTCATGTATTTTGGGTCTCTGTTTAAGGTACATATACATATATACTTTTTTTTTTTTTGAGATGGAGTTGTGCTCTGTCGCCAGGCTGGAGTATAGCGGCGTGATCTCAGCTCACTGCAATCTCTGACTCCCTGGTTCAAGCCATTCTCCTACCTCAGCCTCTTGGGTAGCTGGGATTACAGGCACATGCCACCATGCCCAGCTAATTTTTTGTATTTTTAGTAGAGATGGGGTTTCACCATGTTGGCCAGAATGGTCTCGATCTCCTGACCTCGTGATCTGCCCACCTCAGCCTCCCAAAATGCTGGGATTACAGGCGTGAACCACCACACCCGGCCCATATGTATATAATTTTTATTCCCTCTGGACTGAGATATATATATATATATATATATATATATATATGATAATAAAACGTCCATGCTTATCTTTTGCAAATGTTTTTGTTCGAAAATCTATTTTAGGCCAGGCGAGGTGGCTCAAGACTGTAATACCAGCACTTTTGGAGGCCGAGGCGGGTGGATCACGAGGTGAAGAGATTGAGACCATCCTGCCCAATATATTAAAACCCCGTCTCTACTAAAAATACAAAAATTATCTGGGTGTGGTGGCGTACACCTGTAATTCCAACTACTCAGGAGACTGAGGCAGGAGAATCGCTTGAACCAGGGAGGCAGACGTTGCAGTGAGCCGAGATCATGCTACCGCACTCCAGCCTGGTGGCAGAGCCTGCGAGACTCTGTCTCTAAAAAAAAAAAAAAAAGAGAGAGAGAAATCTATTTTGACTGCTCTCTGTATAGTCACTCCAGCCTTTCTGTGATTATCATGCTGTCTGCATATGTCTTTTTTCATCTTTGTACTTTAATCTACTTGTACCTTTGAGCCTTGCTTTTTTGTATATAGTTTGACATTCCTTTTTTTTTCTGAGTCTGTCTCTTTCTTCTTATTGGATTTTAAAATCTCTTCACAATTAATGTTATCATTGATACAGTAGAATTTATGTCTGCCATTTCTTTTGCTTTTTATGTCTCATGTCTTTTTAGCTTTTCTGTCCCTCCTGTACTCCTCCCTTGTACAATAAATATTTTCTAGTGTAGCACTTTAATTTCTTTAATTTTGCCATATTATATTTTAAAGTTTCTTTTTTCCTAGTGGTTGTGCTAGAGTTTATCATACACATCTTAACTTATAAAAATCACACTGGAATGACAGTGGTTTGGGCAGGGCTCTGTTTCTCTTTTTCCCCTAACCAGGCCCAGCTGTTAACTAGTAACTGCTGGTTTATTTCTCTATTGTTTTCATCAATGCCCTGGGGCATAACAAGTTAGTCTGTATCTTGAATCTCCACTCAGTTGCCTCACCACAGTCTCTACTGTTCCTGAAAGCACACTTAGGTTTAAACTTCTTCAAGCTCTGCTGCAAATCAAGTCAGTTACTTTGGGAAGAGATTAAGAGCTATCCTTTTCATAACATGCTTCTTCCAGGGAAAATCTCTAAGTCAGGACTCTGGAACTGGGGTGGGGATAATGCAACCTCTAACCCTCCTGCTTCAGGAGCTGAGTGCTTGCTGGACTGGGGGCAGGGGAGGAACTGGGAGAAGCAGCTGAGAATTCACTCACTGAGTGCTTGCTGGACTCGGGGTAGGGGAGGACCTGGGGGAAGCAGCTTACTCCCCTAGCACAGGACCACTGCCTCAAGAGGTGGAGCAAGGGTTTTCAGGGCCCTAGTTTTTTCAGTGAGCTGTGTCTGAGGTGAAGCCTCATCTGAGAGTCAGGGCTGGGTAGATGAAGGGAGCCCCCACCTCTTGAGGACACTTGCCCAGGACCAAGCTTTATCAACAGACAGCTAGGGGCAAGATGAGACAAGCTGATGTCCTATTTCTGGGAAGAAAATCCACCAGCTGGGAGCTGAGGGGGAAAAGAACCCTGTGTTCTTGGCTGCAGTGATGTGCAGTGAGTTTCCACCTTAATGAACAGGGAGGAGGGAAGAGAGAATGGCCTTGGCTCAGATACAACAAACTTCACCTTTCTCACCTCATTTTCATAGATTTCTCTTAAATAGATGTTTCTCTACTTGCTCTTTGTCTTCAGAACTTTTCAGAGGCTTTAAATGGTTTTCTTTTAATGGTATGCATTTGATAAATGTAAGTTAACTTCTCTGCACCTTTGTTTCCTCACAAAAGGCTAAAAGGATCTCTAATGTCACTTCTAGCTAACAATTGTTATTTTAGTGTTTCATAATCATTCACTGCCCTAGAAAGACTTCTTTGATCATACCCTGTTTTTTGTTTTGATGGACGTCGGGATCAGCCTTTTTTCTGTATAGCAGGTAGAGTCACAGAACACTGTAACAGATGATGAGGAAGGAGGTTTAATGCCTTGTCTTTCCCACAATTCAGAACCTTCACAGCCCTCTAACTCTGTTTCACCCAGCTCCTCAGTGTATTTCCAAATAAATAATGACTCAGTGTTGCTCCTGGGTTTTCTCAGGAGCCATGTTGGTTATTTGTTCATAATGGCAAATTCTGAAGAATCTTTATGAACCATAATAGTTTTCCAAAAGCACCTTTTGCCTACTCCACTACTGTCAGATTCATTTACAACAGTACAATTAGCACCACTCCTTCCTCACCATTCAGTGGTTTAACATTATACCAACGTCTCAAAGTTATACTTTTGTGCATTTGAGTTGCTGATACATTTTCTCTGCACTCTGGTTTAGCGGTTTTAAGTCCTGGTCACACGCTTGTCCTCATCTCTGCTCTCTGCATAACCACTGGATTAATCATTACATGATCAGCCTTGATTCTCAGCAATAGGGCAACACATGTAAATTACCCATGCTGTGTTCAGGGCTTCTCTAGATTCCTACAAAGCACTTCCAAGTTCCTACAAAGCACTTCAGAGCCCCAACCAGGTTGCTATATTACTTTTCTTACTTCCAGATCTAATAATTCACCAGATTTTTACCTCAGAGTATCAGAAAGACTACCAGCGATTATGGGCCGGGCGTGGTGGCTCAGGCTTATAATCCCAGCACTTTGGGAGGCCAAGGCGAGTAGATCACAAGTTCAGGAGATCGAGACCATCCTGGCCAACATGGTGAAACCCTGTCTCTACTGAAAATACAAAAAAAAAAAAAAAATAGCTGGCATGGAGGCGCACGCCTGTAGTCCTAGCTACTCGGGAGGCTGAGGCAGGAGAGTTGCTTGAACCCAGGAGGTGGAGATTGCAGTGAACTGAGATCACGCCACTGTACTACAGCCCAGGAGACAGTGCGAGACTTCATCTCAAAAAAAGAAAAAGACTACTAGCGATTATGGACCAGGAATCTTGCGTCCCATAGGGTTGCAATTCAAGGATCCATTATGACTGAAAATGAGGAAAGACACAGAAAATAGATTTGTAAGCACCTGATAGAGATACAGCCTCACAATACATATCTGATTCAAAGAAAGAAAAAGGAGAGGAATAAGGATCATAGAGAATATAGAAAGAAAATACTACATCTGCTGAAAAGCTAACACTGAAAGCAAAAATCCTCCAAAATATTATAATAATTTCTAAAATATTGCAAAGCAATACTTCCTGCGAGATCAAAATGAAATCCCTTGTAATATATGCCCCATGATTGCTGATCTCTGTTTATGACATTTATCTTTATGAATTCAGAGTTCATAAGGGAGAAAGGCTAAAATACTATTGGCATTAACTTGCTCCTCTTCATAAAGAGAAATGTCAATGTCATAATAAAGATGAGGTCACCTTTTACAGATATACACTCCTTTCTATATTATATTATGAAATTATAAATTTTAAGAAATCAACCTAGTTTTTAAAATGTCCAAAAAATATCTTCACTTTTATTAGTAGATAATAGAGTTATGGATATTCAAAATTATTCCTATTTGGTTTTGGAAAATGAATTTTGCACTGCAGGATGAATTTGTGTGCATTTGCTATTCAGGGAATTTGTATCGAGTGAAATGCTGAGGCCCTTGTGAAGATCCGCTCAGGAGAAATTCATAAAGTCTCCCTATTTTCCCTCTGGTTCTCTGATCAGCTCTAGTCTGAAATTCATTCCATATTTGCAAAAGTTGCCATCACCTTTCAGTCTTAGGCAAAGCACATTTGCCTTTCTAAACTTGCTCTTCTGTCAAGCTCTCAGCTTCCCGAGGGTTAGAAGAGATAAATAAGTGGTTTTTTTTTGTTGTTGTTTTGTCTTGAAAAGACTTTTCTGGTCAGGAGTAAGAACCTGGAATCTCTTTCCTTCTAGATTCCACAGGCTGCATATGTAATCAGGGAAGGTGACAGGCGATAAGAGAGTCCAAAGAACAGAGGGCCACTGAGAGAGAGCTTCCTCCTTTTCTAGGGATGAATAGTGGATCTCTGCTCCCAAAACTTGTTTGTAACATTTGATAAACTGCTATTATGCATACATTCAAATCCACATTTCTGGTTATATGTCTATTTCTGCATATCATAGGGTTTATGCCATTTCCAGCAATAGATACTCCTCTTAACCATAAGAGAAGGAAACAGATGGATAAAGACACACTTGAGTGCATGAAACCGCAGAATCCTTCACATGGGGGCCGACTTTCTAGAGGCACTCTGACTTCAGCTAGCTGAATCCCTCACCACTCCTTAATGACCAGAATCAAAGATACTTCCCATATGTTTGAGACACACTCAGAATTAATACATAAATCCAAAGTCATTGTATGAAGGAAACACTCTACTATTCTAAGTATCGCTATGATTTCGAAACAATGAGAATACCAGTTTGATTTTCCTACTAATGGGCACCTTACCATATTTTCCCAGGCTACTTCCCATTAGCATATGCTTTTCATTTCATCAGAAGTTCTCTTATTGACATGATCATGTCCAGTGTTCACTCCAGCTGGTTTTAAACAACGAACCCACTGACTAACTGCGTGAATAACATTTCACTCAGGCAGAATGATGATTTCCTTTTTATTTTCCCTTTGCTTTTGTGAGTTAAGAAGGGAAATAGTGATATACAGCTTGTGTTCCCAGTGATTTGAAATTGAAGCACATAACACAGACAGAATCTAGGCATGACAACAGAGACGAAGGGTCTGTAAAGCATAAAGGGATCAAAGGAAAATGTCAGTGAAAAATAAATTGAAAATGAAAAGAGAGAAGTGGGCAGAAGAGGCCATAAAGGAGAGAGGAGCACCCCATCTACAGTAGAGGAGAGTGGAACGTGGGGTCAGAGAGTGGTATGCTGAGGACGTAGAGCGATCTAAGAGAGGCTGAGGGTAACGGGCCATTATTTTATTTTAATAGTCCATTGAGCAAATCATTCATTGAATTAGACTTATCAAATGAACACCACATATCATATTGTAATGAGGAAGAAAATGAATGTATTCAAATGAAGACTGGATCCACAAGATGAAGGAGGAAGTACTTAAGATTGTAAAGATCTAAATTGCTCAGAAAAACGGAGCATGAATCACTGTTTCCTGACTTTGTCACTTTCAGAACTTGTCCACATGAAGTCAAAATGGTAAACGTCTTATCTCATAACAAATATGGGGAAGTGATTTACCATCTTCAGTTGCTGAGGACAGATGGTTATATATCATACATGGCAGACCTTATCAGGAGATAAAGTAAGAGGTACCTTACATAGCTCAGTTTCAGGAATATTACTGGACACCTTATTTCAAAAGACCAACTTACCTAAAGTCATTCCATTCTTAAAGGTTTGCTACTCTGGTTCATGATGTATTTTCCTTTGGTGTTAGCAGGGATTGATTGACAGTCTATTAGAATAAAGTTCTACACAGCTGGGAAGTGAAGAGAGAACGGAAAATGGGAGGAATACACTTAGTAAAGTATAGAGTTTCCTAGGACTGAGGAAGGGCCATTCCCTGCAGACTCCTTCCCTGCCCTCAAGTGATCACACAGACACAGACACACACAGGGTAAATTTGACAATGCCTGAAACATTTTTGGTTGACCTACTGGGAAGATGGTGCTATTGGCATCTGGTGTGCAGATGGCAGAGAAGCTCTTCAACATCCTATAATGCAGTGGACACCCTCAAAAAAAAAAGGTTATCCAGACTAAAATGTCAAAAGTGCTAAGGTTGAGAAACTTTGATCTCCTAATACAGTCGGGAAAATGAAAGACAAATAAATAGTTCCAGTCAAATTCGCAGGATCATCGATTCACTCATCCTCAGACATTTAGTGAATTTCCCCTATTTTCCAGTGTATTAGGTACTAGGATGCAAAGATGAGATACACACAATCCCTGCCTTTAAGAATTTGCCACTTTAAATAAGAATGACACCATATCTGATATAAACCTTCAGAGCAAAGCCAGATGGTTCCCGGATGTATGATCAGGGAGTGTCAAGAAATGGCAGCATTTAAATAAACTAGTATTAATCATACTGATGAGCAGGGAGCACTGAGGAGGGGGTTAAGGTAAGGCAGAGCCAAGAAAGAGAAACCGGAGGGGCAATTCATTATGCAGAACCAGGAGCAAACCCATGGTGCAGGATCAGAGCAAACAAACTGAAGTGGAAAGGGTGAGAGGTTGCATTGGAAGGGTGTATGAAGCCAGATTGCATGACGTCAGAAAGTCAGGCTAAGAAAGTTTTGTTGCTGTTTGTCTGCTTTTTTTTGTTTTTACTACATGTTATAGCAAAGGCAATCCATTAAAGGTTTTTTTGAGACAGAAGATATCATGATCAGAGACATGAAACTGAAACATTTTCCCGGCAGCAGTGTGTGAGTGGTGGACCCCACTCCTTCCTGAACGGTCCACCTGGAGAAAGGGAAGGAGCACCGGCTCTGCAAGCCCAGGCTGCCTTCTGCAGACACTGATCTTGCTGCCTATCTCCTACTTCCTTTCTTTCCTCGCTGTTAGGATTTCGGCTTCATTAGTAGTGTTTGAGCTGTGACTCTAGGATTTCTTAATGACAATTAATTTTGATCCTCACCTATTAGTATTAGAATCTCCTGGGGAGGGTGGCGCTGGAGAGACAGGACTGAGGGGCCACCAAGAGGTAAAGAATATCTTCATTATCTTGACTGTGGTGAGGGTTTTATGGTGTGTGCATGTGGTAAAACTTCCAAATTGCGTGTTTTAAATAGGTGCAGTTTATGTCAAGTATACTTCAACAAAGTTGTTGGGGGAAAAATCACCTTTAAGGTTTCTTTATAACTTAGTGTTTCTGATTATGTAAATTTGGGATGAGGCTTGAGATTTTGCATTTCTAACGCATGTTGGGAAACATTGCACTATACCGACCTTGATAAACCATGTCCTTTCCTCTTCTGCTTGGTTTCTAGATTTCCCTGTCAAGATTCCTCTTGAAAGGGTCTTGGGCACATGCTGACCTTACTTCATCAATTGCTATTTGTCTCTGGTCGGTGCAGTCTGCCTTCTCCCTTCTCCCACTCCAGTGAAATTGCTCCTTCAAGGACCATAGATGATACTGATCATCAGCATTTGTACAGTACTTATATGCCAAGTTGTTCTAAATACTTTACATGTATTTTAACTCCTGAATCCTCATAACAGGTAATGAGATAGATACTATTGTAATCTCCACGCTGGCTTCAGAGTCATGTTTTTAACTACTACTTGTCTTAATTGCACTATCAATGGCCTCTTTTTATTTGACTACTGAGAATGGTTTAAAAAAAAAAAGAGCAGTTCCTGACATTCTGAAGCTGGCCTGTCGCTCGTAACTGGATGTGCTAATTTCCTATTAGACATAAACAACCTTGCAGAATACCAACCTCAGACAAGCCTACCCTGAGACTGTGGTGAAATGAGTCAAACCAAGGCCAGTTTGTCTCTTGTTTAAAAACAGATAAAAACAAGGTCACTGTGTCACCCACAATATACCAAACACGCCCTCTCCCAGCCAAAATGAGTGACTGCTACTTTACCAATTACTTTCTAATTCTCCCTCTATACACATAAGATTTATTGAGATGTCCAATCATAGAATTGTTCCACTCCTGAAAGTACCCAGTTCAAAGTAGACACCCCATAAATCATCCAACCAAAGCCCAGATCTTACAAGAGGTTGTCACACACCTTACTGAGACACCCCATGATTACGCTGGTGTGTGTCTTCCCTGCCTGCAATAAGAGATAAGCCCAACTTGTTCAACTCCAAGTGTCTTCTTGGTGGCCTTTGGCTGGAGGGCACTGCCACCTCTGCGCCACATGCAACTTTCCACTGCTTGAAATCCTCTTCTTTCTTGGCCTGTAGACACCATTCTCTTATGATTCTCCTGCTATCGTTTTTTTGAGACGGAGTTTGGCTTTTGTTGCCCAGGCTCACCGCAACCTCTGCCTCCCGGGTTCAAGTGATTCTCCTGCCTCAGCCTCCCGAGTAGCTGGGATTACAGGCGCCTGGCTAATTTTTTGCATTTTTAGTAGAGCTGGGGTTTCACTATGTTGGCCAGGCTGGTCTTGAACTCCTGACTTCATGATCTGCCCACCTCAGCCTCCCAAAGTGCTGGGATTACAGGTGTGAGCCACCGCATCTGGCCTCCTCCTATTATTTTTTGACAACTTTCAATGATTTCTACTTCCTGATATTCATGTCCTTGTGTAATCCCTTCCCCTTGAGTGTGGGCTGGTAGTGACTTGCTTCAAATGAACAGAATACCCTGAAAACAATAGAATGTCCCTTCTGAGAGCAGGTTGCAAAAAGACTGGCTTCTGTCTTACTTGCCGTCTCTTGCTTTCCTACACACTCTTGGTGGAGCTAGGTGCCATACTGTGAGCTTCTATACAGAGAAGCCCATAGTGTCAAGAAACCCAGGTAGCCTCCCAGCCAGTGAGAAACTAAGGCCATCAGTCCAAGCCTTGAAAGAACTGAATCCTACCAACCACCACTGGAGTTACGTTGAGGTGGATCTTTCCCCATCAAGCCTTGAGAGAACTGCGACCCTGGCTGAAACTTTAATTGGAGCCTTGGGAGAGACTTTGAAGACAGACATCCAACTTACCTGTGCTGGATTCCTAAACCACAGAAACTTAAGATAGTAAATTTTTGTTATTTCAAGTCTCTAAATCTTGGGATAATTTGTTATGCAGCCATAGATAACAATTACAGATCTCCATAATAGAAAGATCAATGTTTCTATAGCATAGATTTAGTTGTGTCACTGACATAAACTCTTTCACAGTTGACCACTGCCTCTAGAGTAAAGGCTGACCTGAGCTGTGATATATATCCTTTGCTTTAGTCCCAATAAACTGCTTATAGGTCTCAGAACATTCCAAATCCACTCTCTCTGTGACTTTGACTTCACTGTTGACTTTCCCTGGATGTAAGTCTTCCCAAGAGCTCCCACACTAGAATTAACTGCTCTTCCTCTGGGCTTCCACAGCCCAGAGAAATGGAGACAGGAAAGGTAGTGAAAACACACCCAGACATGAGGAAATAAAGAAAAGTACCTTTAATAACACAAGAGACAGCAGCTATAGGAATAATGGTAGAAATTCATTGGCTCCAAAAAGAAGGGACAGTGCACTGCAGCAAAGGGCGGGCTTACCCACAAAGGGGATGGAAGACATCCTTTATGAGAGAATCAGTCTGATCCTTAGGTTGGGAGTTACATTTGTAGCTGCGGGGAATGATGGTAGAAGCCTCAGGTGAAAGGATGCAGTTGCTATTTTTGCCCAATCAACATAAGCAGCCTGAGGCACAGGCAGATGCTTAGAGCCCTGCTCCTGTTTGGGTGCCCATCATGCAATAGCCTCTGGGTACCTTTACAAATATTATTTTTAGATGTCATTTTTGGCTCTCAGAACTTTTGGCTTTCAGAGTTACTTTACTCTCCACCCTTAAATTAGGTTTCTTCCCTGCTAAATGCCAGGGGTTGCATGATGAAACCATATCAACTGTGCTCAAAATTGTTATTCAATTTCCTTTTCAGAAGGTTATTTTTATTTTTCCTGGGTGGGGTGGCCATTTGGTCTAAAGAAATGAATAAGAAAAAAACTTTTGCTAAAAGTAGCAATGATGGGAAATATTTAACAGTATGCAAATTCAGCAGGCAGCTCCCCCACTGAAAGAGAAGGGAGGGGGTTTGTTCTACACTAAAAAAAAAAAAAGGAAATGCATTAAAATGCAGTCATTAACTGGTAGAGTATTCTAGAATTGGCAGTTACCGACTGAGATTTTGGGTTAAGTTTCTCTGGGGGCATAACAAAATTGTACATCCTCATGGGAAGCAAGAAGAGAGGACGACTTGGAGCAGCGGAGCACAGATCTTAGCAGAGTGGAAAGAAAGGAAAGAAACGCCTTCCCGACATCATTCTGATTGAAGATGGGGAAGGCTGCCTGTGGCAGAGGCAGGGAGAGCAGTTCCGCCTGCGAGGGTTCGCCAGCGGCCATGTGTTACTCATTTACCCTGCAAGAGTTTTGATGCCAGCTCGGGAGGTTTGAAAGAAGCACTCTTAGCCCTGTTTAGGATGTGGGTAGTTAATTACAATGACAATACATTGAAAGCGAATAAGACAGCCACTTATCTGGCTGTCACTGAACCACAGATTTTTAGGACCCAGAATAGGCCTTAGCAATGATAATATTTCTTTCTTTGATCATCTAAGGTCATAAAGAGGCTTTTAAATATGAAAGGCATGCCAATATTTTATATGGCTTATGAATTTCTTGAACTAATGTATACGAACACAGTGCTGACATTTTTGCTTTTATTTATATTGCTTGCCTGCTTGCCTGCTTGCCTGCCTGCCTTTCTTTTTCTCTCCCCTTCTTTCCTTCTCTTCCTCTATCATCTAGGAACTTTGCCGGCGTTCCCAGGAGCTGCAGGCCCCCAGAGATGTTCCCAGCTGCATAATCCTGGGCATCAGCTGAGGGCAAGTCAGTCTCCCTAAGGCTTTGATTTGTGCAGCCTCCTCGGCTGCCTCAGCACCTCCCTCAAAGCAGAGCCCTCCCACCCTGGAGTTCAGCCCATCAAGCCTGCCACCTACCCAGCTGCCTAGTCACCATCCGAGTCCATGTCTCAATGTCACCACCATTGACTGGGTTGTTCTGAATATTGTCTAATCTAACCTCATTCCCACCCTTCTCCATCCTCCCAAATTATTCCAAAATGTCCCTTTGCAATTCATAGTTCATCATCAATAAAGTCCCAGTGTATCTTCAACTTCTCACCTATATATTCCATTCCTCTTCTTGCTCTAACGCAGGAGTTGGCATACATTTTTGTAATGGGCCAGATAGTAAATATTTTAGGCTTTGCAGGCCACATCATCTCCATTATCATTGTTACTTGAAAGGGGTCCCAATCCAAACACCAAGAGAGGGTTCTTGTATCTTGTGCAAGAAAGAATTCGTGGGAGTCTGTAAAGTGAAAGCAAGTCTATTGGAAAAGAACACAAAAGAATGGCTACTCTATAGGCGGAGCAGCCCTGAGGGCAGCTGGCTGGTTATTTTTATGATTATTTATTGACCCTATGCTAAACAAGAGGTGGATTATCCATGAGTTTTCTGGAAAAGGGGTGGGATTTTCCCAGGAACTGAGGGTTCCTCCCCTTTTTAGACCATCTAGAATAATTTCCGTGTGTTGCCATGGCATCTGTAAACTGTCATGGTGCTGGTGGGAGTGTCTTTTAGCATACTAATATATTATAATTAGTGTATAATGAGCTATGAAAACGACCAGAGGTCACTTTTGTCGCCATCTTGGATTTGGTGGGTTTTGGCCAGCTTCTTTACCACCTCCTGTTTTATCAGCAGGGTCTTTGTGACCTGTATCATGTGTGACCTGCATCTTGTGTTGACCTCCTATCTCATCCTGTGACCAAGAATGCCTAACCTTCTGAGAATGCAGCCCAGTAGATCTCAGCCTTATTTTACTGAGGCCCGATTCAAGATGGAGTCACTCTGGTCTGAACGCCTCTGACACAATTACTTAACCTTGTTTTTCTAGCACAAAAGCAGCCATAGAAAATATGTGAACAAATGAGTGTGGCTGTGTTACAATAAAATGTTATTTACAAAACCTGGGGGTGGGCCACACTTGGCCCAGGGATGGTGGTTTCCTGATCCCTGCTCTAAGGGAAACCTGTCTACATTCCAAGGATTCTGCTTCCCACAATGTTCAGGTGAAGGTTGTTTATCCTGCTTAGAAACTTCCTAGATCTGACCTATCCATTACCAATCTCTTTGTTATCTCCTCTTATTTTTTGATGAATTGAACACTTGAATCACTTCATTTTAAACCCTACCATCATTCTTGGAGATTTCAGAATTTAATAAGCGTTCCATCTAACACCCTGGTCATTCAGTTCCTTAATCTTTTAGAGCCAATAATCTCTTATTCCACCTTACCTCAACTACCCACTCACAAAGCATGTCCTAAACCTTGTTATCATCAAGCACATTCCCAATATTATGAGTGCAAACATCTTCTTTTTAGCAATTACCTCCTATCCTTCAGCACATCCAGTCAGCCTACCTTACGAGTTCCCTGAATTTAATGAGACCTCCGAGGCACTGGCCCCTACCTCTCTGCCATGCCCTGCTTCCTTCACATCCTCACTTCTCTCCTGGGCTTATGATCCAGCACCATAACCACTCCCCGGAAAACATACAGAGCTCTGTTGCCTTTCTATCTCCTCTTCGTATTCCAACCCCGGCTAAGCCTAGATATCCTCTAAATCTGTACCTGCTGCAGAGCAATTCAGTGTGGCAGCAAAGACTCACACAGCCACACTGACTGGACTCACTGGGCACAAAATACAACAGGGAGCACAACAGACTGAAATGCCTGTTCCAGTGGAGCTATCATGCTAGTGAGAGAAAAATAGACAAAAGCAAGAGAAATCATTCAAATATATCATAAGTTAGAGGACAATAAATGCTAAGAGCAAAAAATAAAGGGGGGAAGAAAGTAATGAAAGGAGAGAGAGATGGGAAATTTTAGAGAAGGTGACCAGGGAAGGCCTGCTAAGATACCTTTTGGGTGAAAACAAGAAATCAGTGAGTACAAAACCATGTGTACATCTGGAGGAAGAGCATTCCAAGCTGAGAGAACACAACAATGTAAAGGCCTTGTGATGGGCGTGTGCCTGGCCCATTTGAAACACAGCAAAGAGGCCTGTGGGGCTCAAGCAGAGTGGATGAAAGGGAAGAGTGGAAGGAGATGTGATCAGAGAAGTAGAAGGACTGCAGTAGTTATTTATCACTGCATGATCAGTTACCACAAACTGGGAGGCTCAGAACAATACCCATTGGTTGTGATCTTAATTTCCATGGGTCAGGAATTCATCACAGGGCCTTTGGCTCAGTTCTCATAAGGCTGCAATCAAGATGTAGAGTGGGCTGCAGTGTCATCTGGATACTCAACCAGGGAAGGTTGTCTTCTAAGCTCATTCATGTTGTTTGCAGAATTCACTTGCTTGCAGCTACAGAATTGAGAGCTTTAAGATTGTTGTATTGGTGTCAGCCAGAGACCACCTTCAGCTTCTAGAAGCTGCACAGAATTTCCTCCCACATGGCCTACTCCATAGGCAGATCACAACACGGCAGCTTGCTTTCTTAAGGCCAGCGAGAGAGAGAGAGAGAGAGAGTCTGCTAGCAAGACAGAACGTTAGATAATGTAATCAAAAGAGAAAGAGCCATCACTTTGCTGTATTCCATTGGTTAGGAGGCAGTCATGGATCCTACCCATCATGAACAACAGGAGGGAGGATTGTGAGGACACCTTAGAGTCTGTCTCCCACAAAGACTCAAATCACCTAGAGATATATATGCCCTTGTAAGGACTTTGGCTTTTTCTCTGAGACAGGAAGCCATTGGAAGGCAAGAAATGACATGCTATGATTTGTGTTTTAGCAGGATCACTCTGAATGATGGTTGGAAATAGACTTCAACAGGCCGAGGACAAAAGCACAGAATCAAATAAGATGCAATCCAGGTGAAAGTGGGTAGGGTTAAGTTTGCGATGGTGGCCATGGAGAAGAAGCCACGTTCTGAATATATTTTGAAAGCCGAGCCAACATGATTTGTTACAGGTCAGATGTAGAACATGAGGAAAAATGAGGAGTCAAGGATTATCCCAGATTATTGTCCTGAACAACTGGAAGGATGGCATTGCCATTAACCAAAATGGGGAAGATTGAGGGAGAATATCAGTGGCCCTCTTTTGGACACATTTGAGCTGCCAGCCGTTTAACGGCAGATCAGTGTACACAGGTATGCTCAACCCTGGAAGAAGGAGTGATTTGTCTTTATTCCAACTGCCATCTATGCCAGATTTGGGTTTGCATTCCACACCTGCAGCACATCTGCAAGCATTACTAATTGAGTGCTGAGTGCTTCATTTATAGGCATTAGATCCTAGATACCATGGTATGGCATCAGGGGACCCATTTATGGCAATAGAAGTATGACAAGGGGCACACGACCATGAGATACCGTGGTTCTCCTTAAGCATCTCATTACCTGGAAGCAGTAAGAATGTTATAATGACATAGTAAAGGTTCCAAAAGGATGTGAGCCTGGGGACGCTGTCTTTCAGGATGGAGTCTGTGCACTGAGATACTGGCTGGTAAATAGTGTTGTGTCTCTGATAGTTAGACTTCATGGGTCCAAGAATTAAGGGGTAAAACTATGATTGGCCCTTTCACCATCATTCCCAGTGACTCACCAATCTTGCGAGTCTAAGTTCCAATGGATTGAAAATTCTTGTTCTCAGTAGAGCATTGCTTCCACTTGGGCACAGTGAGATGTCCATGGAAATTAAAGCAAGTCTGAAACCCAGATAATGTGGTCTTTTCAAGAAGAGATAATAGCAGGCAAAAGAAGTTTCTATATAAACATGGGAAATCAATTCTGATTATCATGAAGAGCTACTTATTGTTTCTGCTACTATGCGAGACCTGGAGGACCATATCTGGAACTCAGGAATTCACGGGGGCATCTCATAAGTGCTCCAGAATGGGTAAGTCTGTGAAAAAGTGGATCCAACGTGAATGAACATGAGTAGATCTGAGATCTGCAAGCGACTGGCCAGCAGACATGGGCGGTGCCCCGCATCATGCCCTGCCACCCATCCTGATTACAGCTGCAGGTGTGGCAGACAGTTCTTGTGTATGTGGCAGTGTCTGATCTCCAGCGCCTTCTGCATCCCTGTTTCTCGCCTTAGAACTTTCTCTGAGGTTGCACTAGCTTACTCAGATGAGGACATGTAGTTAGGAAAGTGAAGGGATTTAATGTCTTCAGAAGCAACCCCAGAGCAAGAGGTGATGGGACATGATAGAGAATGTCCAGCCTTCTATGTTTTGGTGGGATACCTTTCTGCATGGGTCCTCAGGGGTCTTCTAGTGGGACATGAGCCTCAGATGCCCAGAGCAGGAAACAACTCAATAACATACATTGCATTGGGTTTGGCTTTTACTCCTTCCCTTCCTCACAATTTCCCTCCTTAACTTTTGCCTCTTGGGATCATCACCCTACTCCAGCTTAGGTGCTAGTCCCCCCGGCCTGTGCTATGTGGATCTCACTAACAGAGACAGCCCTGAAGCCTACTTAGCCTGCAGCACAGCTCCCAGGAGTCCCCTGGGGCAAGCCTAGGGCTTCCATCCCTCTGTGGACAACAGAGTCCAGGGCTCTGCCTTTTTCTAAAACCCAATATCTTCTTTATGTCTAAGAAATGCCCTATTCACAATGGGTCATTTCAAATGACAGTTCGTTGTTTTAGTTCTGCAGTTCAGTGAAAATCTGCATTGATTAGAAAAAGTTTAAGACTTCTTCCCGACTAGAATTGAAATTGCACCCCGCCAACTTCCCTAGTCCATCCCATATGGTCAAGTCAAAAGTGATTTAAAGATAAAGATACCTATCTTTAAATCACTTCTGACTTGAATTTGATGCAAATAAGGCAGTGCATATTCATGTATTGTTTTGTTACTTTTGTGCTAAAGTTCCTGTTTCATTTACATGGTTTCCACTCAGAATAGGCATCTCCTAAAAGATAAGAAATAAGTTTGTATAAGCCTCTTTGCTATGCAGTTAGATGCATAGTGTATATATATAAAGAGAGATTTTATGCCATTGGTGAAATTGTTTCTTTCTTTACTTGAGGATGAGTGTTCCTTCTGTCCATTCAGTTAGACTACAGATAAATTCATCACACATGAAAAAGAAATCCTTTAAAATTATATGCATCTTTTCTGATCTAAATCAGTTTAGAACTATCATTTTGACTAATCTCTGAAAGTCTTAACAGACCTAATTTCCCAGAGGTCAAAACATGGCAGAAAGAGGAATGAGATGGAGGACATTTGGCTAATGGCTTCACAGGCTGGAGTGGGAAAATTGAGAGCGTCATATACCATGATGACATAGAGGTAGCCATCTTGTCATACTTCATCCCAGCTCAGATATCATAAAAAATGCCAGCTTTTATCAGCTCTCTAATGGATTGTTAGCAGTTCAGGCAAGGGAGTATCCCTTCTCATGATCTTCCTTTCAAAGAGCACGTTTCTTCTTAATTGTGCTCCACCATAAGAAGGAAACTGGTTTATAGAGCAGGGCATCCTCTGATCAAAATGAAATCAATAAAGAATCAGAGGATTTTCCCCAGGGTATTCCAATAGCCTCTCCAACTAAAACAGCTTCTGATAACTGACAAGGATCGTGCAGTTTTATGATCAGAGTCCTCTGCTCTGGCTCAGCTCTGCATCTCATCTTTGAGATGTCGTGCCAGGTTGCTGGATGTCAAAAGGGAGAACAGCACCAGCCTTCATGTCCAGACAGTCCTTTTGTCCACCTGTGAGCACAGATTATCTGAATTAAGAATGTTACACAGCTATTAGAAATGTATTTTTCTTATTATGCAACACCTTGCTTGGGGTAATTAAACAACACCCATTAAAAGTACTTTTCCAAATTCTGTTGTCCCCCTAATTTAATGACACAGATTTATTACTTAGCAGACAAATCTATAAAACAAATATTAGCTTAATTTATTAATCAGTAGAAGGATGTGCTATTGGGCTCTTCTTAGCTTTGGCTGTTTTAGTTACATTTAAAAACCACAAAGATTAAGGCAATGAAAAAAGACACTACGTTTTATTTGTGTCAATGTCAAAGCACACTGAAGAATTGAGTTTCTCAGACTGTACAACTGAGGAAAATCTTACTTGAGATGAGGGGCTCTTGCTGAGATTAGCCTTGCTGAGATGAGAACTTATGTGCCCTGGATAGATGCTCTCACCCCGGAAGTGATGAGAGAAACATCCTCCTTCAGGTGATAGAAGGCTCTCACCTCTCTGTCACAGCAAATTAAATCACAGAACTTGCCTTGCTCGTTTTTCAGATCCCAGGGCAAGTCTCATCTCCCCCTAAACCATATTCAGATATCTTCATTCAGTGTTCTCCCTTCTCTGAACACTGAAACAACTGTTGTCCCTAGTATCTGTTCTAGCACTTAATCATTTGCTATTTTGTATTATTTAACAGTTTACACATTTATTTCTCATTTCCTTGTTCAAATTTGTAAGCTCTTACAAAATCATATCTTATCTACTGAGCCCAGGGTTGGGAAAATAACACAAACTCAATAGTAGATATCTGAATGGATAGATGAATCACGATGGAATCAATGCATGAGCCTGAGAAATGAGGTGGCATCATTTTGTGGTGACTTTGCCAGTTTGGAATATTTCTTGTCAGTTTAGTTACTCTGAGAATGACTGGAAGACTTTGTACTTTGAGACCATCAGCAGTTAATGAAGACACTGATATGGACAGGAGGCGAGGAAATACTGGGTAGAAGAGGGCAGTTCCCTGGGAAAGGCACCACCCTCAAGCCTGGAGACCCTCAACTCTACATGGGAACAGGAATTCCTGTTTGTGCATCCATATGTTGCCTTTTGACCTGCCACACACCCCTATCCTGTACTCATATAAACCCTAAGCCCCAGGCTTCATGGGAAGAAGAGCAGAGGAGCAGAAGAGCAGCATGGCAGAGAAGAAAAGAGGAGCATCTGAATGTTGAGAGTAGTTTGGCTGGGGATGGTCTGAGAAGAGATCGGCCATGGGATGGCCGAACTCCAGGAGCAGATCATCTTCCTACTCCATCCCCATTCCAGCTCCCCATCCATCCTGCTGAGAGCCACCTCCATCCAGCAATAAAATCCCCCACATTTTCCATTCTTCAATTTGTCTGTGTGACCTGATTCTTCCTGGATGCCAGACAAGAATCTGGGAACCAAGAGGGTACTGATTTGGTTAATACTTAAGCCATCTGTGGATGACAGAGCTAAAAGAGCACTACAATACACCTGCTGGGGCTTTAGGAGTTGCAGGCATCCACCCTAGATGCTACCGTGGGGCCAGAGCCCAAAAGTGCTCCCCTTGGCTCTGGCACCTGCCCGTCTGCATGCTCCCTCTCCCATAAGGGGTTGAATGCACTGTGGCCAAATAGACAAGCCACACCTGTCGCATGTCCTGTGATGGAGGTCAGGGAACTCTCCCATTTCAATACTACACAGGAGGTTGCTTATTACCCTGAGATGATATTTTAAAAACTTACATTCAATATGCACTTGAAATGAATTCTAAGAAGTCATTAAAAGAAACTGATTTAATTTTTTTTCCAAGTTAGGAAACACAAATAATTTGCATAATTTTTTTCTATTGTATTTCTCATCTTTTTAAAGGATAAAACAAAATTCAAAAGAGCAGGAGTTCAGACATCACCAACTTTCTGCCCCAGCCATCACAACAACTAGTATCAGAGCATCCTTTAACTATGTTGTTACTTAGAATTCTACTAAGGTTGATGCAGTAATTCAAAGTCTTTATTGTTGGGGAATCACATTGGTCTCAAAACTTCAGTCTTTTTAATATTTATTCTTAATCTTAAACCCTTGTGGCACTCTTTGTTTTGGCTTAAATTACACACATTCTTCTAATGACAGTAATACCCCCTTATCCTCAGGGATACATATGTTCCAAGACCCTTCCCAGTGAATGCCTGAAACCTTGGATAGTACAGTACCCTATATATTCTGTTTTTTTCCTATACATGCATACCTATGATAAAATTTCACTTATAAATTAGGCGTAATGCAAGATGGACAATAATAATTAATAAGAAAATATAACAATCATAACAATATACTGTAATAAAAGTGATGTGAATGTGGTTTCTCTCTCTCTCTCTCTCCCTCTCTCTCTCTCAAAATATCTTAAGACTTTCTAATGGTGGTTAACCTCAGGTAACTGAAACTACAGAAAGCAAAACCACAGATCAGAGGGCACTACTTTGTATGTCAATTTAGTTTTTAATTTATTTTATCAAAAAATGCAAAAATCTTCAACAAGTGAATATGATTGAATAAAACATTTGATAGCATTTTAATTAAAAAAAAAAGTTCTGGGCCAGGCATAGTGGCTCACAGTCTAATCCCAGAACTTTGGGAGGCTGAGGCAGGCAGATCACCTCAGGTCAGGAGATTGATACCATCCTGGCCAACATGGTGAAACCCTGTTTCTACTAAAAATAGAAAAATTAAACTGGGCATGGTGGCGCATGCCTGTAATCCCAGTTACTTGGGAGGCTGAGGCAGGAGAATCGCTTGAACCAGGGAGTTGGAGGTTGCAGTGAGCCTAGATCATGCCGCTGCACTTCAACCTGGCGACAGAGTGAGACTTCATCTCAAAAACAAAAAAACAAACAAAAACCTCTGGAATTTTGTTTTTAGAAGATGATACAATTTTTGATTAAACTTCGTATCTGATCTGGTTCCATTTTCTGCAGTACCCCTAAAGTTGCTTATAAACAATTTTAGGGGACCTTACATATTTTGATTGATTGCTTGATGAAGAATATCAAATATTCACCGTATTATTATGATTAAAACTTATCTTGAAAAATAGCACTTTGCTATATGGCTCCTGTTCCTATCAGGTCTTTGTTAGCTTTGGCCATTCACGTTCATTCTGCCTGCAGAATCTGAAGACTACAGGCCACAGGCCAAATCTGGCCACAGTTTATTTTTGTATGGTATGTAAGCTAAGAACAACTTTCACATTTTTAAATGGTATAAAAGAATCCAATAAATATTATTTTGTGATATATGACAATTATGTAAAATTCAAATTTCAATGTCCATAAATGAAAGTTCATTTATGTATTTATTTACCTATTTTTTGAGACGGAGAGTCTCGCTCTGTTACCCAGGCTGGAGTGCAGTGGCGCCATCTCGGCTCACTGCAATCTCCACCTCCAAGGTTCAAGCGATTCCCCTGCCTCAGCCTCCCAAGAAGCTGGGACTACAGGCTTCTGCCACCACACCCGGCTAATTTTTGTATTTTCAGTGGAGGCGGGGTTTCATCATATTGGCCAGGCTGGTCTCAAACTCCTGACCTTGTGATCTGCCCACTTCGGCCTCCCAAAGTGCTGGAATTACTGGCACGAGCCACTGCGCCAGCCAAATAAAAGTTGTAACGGAACACAGCCGGCATATCCATTTATATTTTGTCTATGGCTGCTTACATACTACAATGCCAAGTTGAGTGATCCCAACAGGGACCATCCATCTCAAAAAGCCTTAAGTAAGTGTATGCATCTAGTCCTTTACAGAAGAAGTTCAACGTCAACTGCTCAGTTCTGTTGATTTTTTTTCAGGCTGATAATCCCATCCACGCCCCCTTGTTTGCCTCCCCTAGCATTAGTTACCTTTAAGCTTGAGCTCAGCTCCTCACACTCTGTGGAGCTTTTGTTCATATTGTAAGTCCACACTGAGTTTTCCTTTTCTTAATGCCAACAAAGCTGTTCCCAAACAGAGGCTGCAACCCGGGACTTGTGGCAGCCAGCCCTTAAGATGGCCCCTGTGTGCTAGGGTTGGTGTTTGTGACCAGAAGAATTTGGAAAAAGTGATTGTCATTCCTGAGATTCCATTATAAAAGCACTGTTGCTTTCATTTTGGTCTCTCTCTAGCAGAATCATGCCCAGATCTCTCTGACTGGGGAAACCATACTGTGAGCAAACCAATCGAGAGGGCCATGTGGAGAGGAAGCCTCCTGCCAACCCCTTGCAAATGAGCTTGCAAATCGAGCCTCCAGCTTGAAGTCAAGAATGGTTGCAGCCAATAGGCTGAGAAAACCTGGCCCAGACCATCCAGCCAGGTCTTCGCAGATTTCCGACCCTCAGATAGCAGATAAGAAAATAAGTATTTGCTCCTTTAAGCAGTTAATGTTGCAGTAATTTGTTATACAGCAATAAATAACCAACACAGACCTCGGCCAGCCTGGTATTCTCTACTGTGGCACTATCTTTCTTCCCCAGTTTGATATTCCCAGTCTGTTTCTAATCTTTTTGTTTTGTTTTGTTTTAGTTTTTGGAGGCTCACTGCAGCCTTGAACTCCTGCGCTCAAGCAAGCTCCCTGCCTCAGCCTCCCACATAGCTTGGATGACAGACGCATGCCGCCACACCAGGCTAATTTTAAAATTTTTGCTATTGAGATGGGGATCACAACTCCAGGTCTCAGGCCATCCTCCTGCCTCAACCTCCCAAAGCACTGAGATTACAAGCCTGAGCCACCATGCACACGGCTTGTTACTGGTCTTTTCTGAGGTGTGATTTTCTTTCTCTTCAAAGGCCTTGCCTCAGCGGTGGGACTTGGTTAATTATTTTTATCTTGACTTTGACTGTTGCTTTTCTCCTCCGCTGGAATCCAGGTTCTCACCTTGGTTGTTCCATTCCCCGGCTGGGGCTTTATAGCCTAGTGCAGACTCCTCAGTTCTCTCTAGCCCCAGAATGGGAATTCAGTTCTAGGTTATAGATTTCAAATGTTAAATAGCTATTAGTGTCAAGGTCTCTTGATTAATATTTTAAATAAGAAAACATGGCAAAAGTTTCCCAGAGGAAAACACTTGCTATGTGTTTTTGAATATTCTTACTATTGTAATATCATTGTCACATTTTAACCTTTCACTTGAGGAAGATAAGGATTATAAGAACATGTAGAAGCATGGAGGAAATTTAGAAATGGCACAATCTGGAGCAAGTCTGTCAAGGGTAATGGAAGCTGAGCAAAGCTCTTTTGGGGAGATGGGTGGGGCTTCCCTGAGGACGACTATCATGTCTTTCTGTATGGGTGAGTCCTAGTCCAGTTACCACAGGCTGGACACTGAATGCAGTGGACCAGGACTATGACTCTAGATGTTGTTTCTTACGTTTTTATATTACTTTTAGGTATGACACAAAGTCTGGATCAAATAGTAGCTACTTGGCTGGGCAAGGTGGCTCACGCCTGTAATCCCAATACTTTGAGAGGCCAAGGTCACCTGAGGTCAGGAGTTTGAAACCAGCTTGGCCAACATGGTGAAACTCCGTCTCTACTAAAAATTCAAAAATCAGCCCAGTGTGGTGGTGGGCCTCTGTAATCCCAGCTACTTGGGAGGTTGAGGCAGGAGAACTTCTTGAATCCAGGAGGCAGAGTTTGCAGTGAGCTGAGATGGCGCCACTACACCCCAGCCTGGGTGAAAGAGCAAGACTCTGCCTCAAAAAAAAAAAAAAAAAAAAAAAAAGAAAGATATAATGGTGGGGGTAAAAAAAATAATTTGAATAAGGCAGCAAAAAGGAATTGGGTGCCCGCCAC